>CAMOHE010049745.1:49423-75057 GCA_946598075.1 Artocarpus hirsutus | reverse complement strand
TTGGTCATTTGACGAATTGTTTTGTTTTAAAATTTAAAATAGCACTTAAAAATAATTAAAAATCATTAAAAGAATCAAAATGACATTAATTTGAGAATTTCACAAAATGATCTAGTTAAGTTTAAAATAATCATTATGGCACAATAACCCACCATTTAATACTCTAATTATACTTAATTAACTTCGGGGTGTTACAACTCTCCACCCCTAAAAGAAATTTCATCCTCGAAATTTACAAATCGATTCAAAAACAAAATAAATGCGGATACAACTCCCGCATCTCTAATTCTAATTCCCAAGTGGCTTCATCAATCCCGTGATGCTGCCACACGACCTTAACTAACGCAATCTCATGACGACGCAAACTAATCACTTTACGATCGATTACCTGAATCGGCACTTCTTTATACGTCGTGTCTTCCTGAATCTGCACATCTTCAAATGAAACGATCTTATCCTACTCAGGTAGACACTTTCGAAGCATCGATATGTGAAATACGTCGTGAACATGCAAAAGTTTTGGGGGAAGATTGAGTCGATATGCAACCACACCCATACGTTGAGTAATCTCGAACGGTCCAATATACCTTGGAGCGAGTTTTCCTTTTACTCCGAATCGCGAAATACTTTTGCGAGGTGATACTTTCAAGAGTACAAAATCTCCAACCTCAAATTCCAAAGGTCGTCATCTTCTATCCGCATAGCTCTTTTGTTGACTCTGATCTGCTCTCAATCGATCTCGAATCATGATGATCTTCTCGTTACTATCACGAATCTCATATGGCCCAAGAATAACCCTATCTTCTGGCTCGACCCAACACACTAGCGATCGACACAGTCGCCCATACAATGCCTCAAACGATGCCATACCAATACTCGATTGATAGCTATTGTTGTATGCAAACTCCACCAGATGCAACTATTTCTTCCAGTTCCCACCAAAATCTAATACGCACGCACGTAACATGTCTTCAAGAATCTGAATAACCCACTCTGATTGTTCGTCGGTCTGAGGATGAAATGCCATGCTGAACTTCAAATCTATACCCATAGCCTCCTGAAAACTCCTCCAATACCTGGCATTAAATCTGGTATCTCTATCAGAGGTGATGGACAAAGGAACTCCATGCAATCGTACTATGTTCTGCATATACAATTCTCCAAGAATCCTCCTCAAACACGTCGATCTGAATGAAATGAAATGAGCAGACTTTGTTAACCTGTCGATCACGACCCAAATCGCATCAATCCGCTGCTCCGTCCTCGGTAATCCGGTAAGAAAATCCATCGTCACATGCTCCCATTTTCACCCTGGAATAGGAAGTGGCTGAAGCTAACCTGCTGGCTTCTGATGCTCAGCTTTCACCTGAAGACAAGTCACACATTTAGCCACGTGTTCTTGAACGTCTTTCTTCATGCCTTTCCACCAATAGTGTCTCTTCAAGTTACGATACATCTTTGTGCTTCCTGGATGAACAGCAAACTGAGATCTATGAGCTTCGTCCATTACGGCTTTCTTCACTTTTGCAATAGCTGGAACCGCCAAACGTTTCCTGAAGTACAATGATCCATCTGCATGTATCCTCCATTCTTTGAACTACTCTCCGCTCTGAATTTGCATCCAGATTCCTTGAAGATGCTGGTCTTGCCACTGATTCTGCTTCACCATCTGAACAAGCATTGGGGTCGCCTCCATATGGTACACCGAAATATGATCGTAGTCCTCGCAACACTGTAGACCGAACTCACTTACCATTGCATCTCTTTTCCAATCCTCGAGAGCTAAACACGCTAACATTCCTGAAGATTTCTGGCTGAGCGCATCCGCGACAACATTAGCTTTCCCAGGATGATACTACAACACAAAATCATAATCTTCCATATATTCCATCCATCTCCGCTGCCTCAAATTCAAATCCCTTTGAGTGAACAGATACCTTAAGCTCTTGTGGTCGGAGAAAACCTGAAATGTTGCCCCGAACAAATAACATCTCCAAATCTTCAATGCATGAATCACCGCTGCGAGCTCCAAATCGTGAGTGGGATAATTTTGCTTGTGAGGTCGTAACTGTCTCGATCCATACGCTACCACGCGTCCCTGTTGCATCAACACGCATCCAAGCCCACGTCCTGAAGCATCCATATAAACCTCGTACGGCTCGTCACTGTTGGGGATGATCAACACTGGTGCTGAAGTCAACCGATTCTTCAATTCTTGAAAGGCCAACTCGCATTCTTCATTCCACTCTAATCTAACATTCTTCCTAATCAATCTCGTCAACAGCGCTGCTATCTTCGAGAAGTCCTTCACGAATTTCATATAATATCCTGCAAGTCCTAAAAAGCTGCAGATCTCTGCCACATTCCTTGGTCGTTCCCAATCCACAATGGCTTCTATCTTTGACGGATCCACCGAAATACCATGCTCGAAAATAACATGACCCAGAAATTTGACCTTTGTCAACCAAAACTCGCACTTTTCCTTCTTGGCATACAACTGATGTTCTCACAGAGTCTGAAGCACGATCCTGAGATGCTGCTCATGCTCCTCCCAAGTCTTAGAATAAATTAAGATGTCGTCAATAAACACAACCACGAACTGATCCAAATAAGGCCTGAATATCCTGTTCATCAAATCCATGAAAGCTGCCGGAGCATTCGTCAATCCAAACGACATCACAAGAAACTCGAAATGTCCATACCAGGTCCTGAATGCTGTCTTGGGAATATCCTCTTCCTTAATCCTGAGCTGATGATATCCTGACCTCAAATCTATCTTTGAGAAGTACCGCGAACCTCCCAACTGATCAAACAACTCATCGATCCTGGGCAATGGATACTTGTTCTTCACTGTAACTCGATTCAACTACCGGTAATCTATACACAACCTGAGTGTTCCATCATGCTTCTTGGCAAACAAGATAGGTGCTCCCCAAGGTGAGGTACTGTTTCGAATATATCCCTTATCAGCAAGCTCCTGAAGTTGCTTCCTGAGTTCCTTCATCTCTGCCGGCACCATCCGGTAAGGTGCTATAGAAATGGGTGCTGTTCTCAAAAATAATTTGATACCAAATTCGATTTCCCGATGCGGCGGTAATCCCGATAGCTCGTCGGGAAGACATCCTTAAATTCGTCTACCACTGGAATTACTGCACGTCTTCTTGAAACACTGGGCTCTCCTTCCAAATCCATGAAGATAGCATAACAAACTGCATTCTTTCGCCCTCCGAGACATGTCCTAACACAACGCTCATTCATTAGTCGATCACCACCACCCTGGTAGGTGATTACCGTCCCTCTATCAGATACTAGGGTTACTTTTCTAAGTTGGCAGTCCACTACTGCGCTGTATCTGGACAACCAGTCCATTCCTAGAATTACATCATAGGTTCTCATGGGGATTACAATCAAATCACTTTTCAAAATCTCATCCCCGATCTTTATTTTACAAGCTTTACAAATATTATTCACACACACCTGCCCCAAGGGTGAAGCTATAACTAAGGGTTCATCAAACTCTTCTATTTCTAACCCCAAGGCATGTACAAATGAACTCAAAATGAGAGAATGAGTGGCACCAGTATCAAAGAACACGTGTGCTAAGGACTAAGAAATCATAATCGTACCATCAACAACTGCGTGATTGGTCTGGGCATCTGAACTCCCTGATGTCATCGTATGAATCTGTACTGGAACTTTTCCTTTACCTCTGCCCACATTACTAGTTCCTAGATTAACTGGCCGATACTGCTACGATGATGGCGACTGCACACTAGCTGTACTCGGCGCTCGATACTGAGGAATGTTATGCTGAAAACTCTGCTGCTGATGTCCTTGCGCTGGATGTGACAGTTGCTGAGGAGGAAACTGATGGAATGGAAGCTGAGGATACTGCTACGGTTGAGGTAGAGTCTGAAGCTGAGGCTGACGACTAGCTCCTTCTCCGGTTTGAAGTCCTAAACGAGCATTCCTGATTGGGCAATTCCTCTTGATGTGTCCTGGCTACTGGCAATAATGACAGTGAAAGCTGTAGGGGTTGCTGCGCCCGCTGCTGGATGAACTGCTGCTGCTGCTGTTCACGCCACCAAGTTTGCTCTTTCCCGGTGTCAGTCGACTGTTGATGCTCCTCCTGCCGCTCCTCTGTGGTCCTCCTGATGCCTTAGCTCGATTCTCACAATACTGTGCATAGTCATTCTCCACTGATATTGCTGATGACACAAGCTCTCCAAAGTTTCGAAGTCGTAGGGCAACTATCTGTCATCGAATAGGGGCCTTTAGTCCTTCCTCAAATTTGATACACCTTTCACGCTCCGATGCCACTGTTGAGGGAGCAAACCTGGCCAATTCATTGAACTTCACTTCATATTCCCAAACTAACATATCGCCCTACTGCAACCTATAAAACTCTGCCGCCTTCTGGTCCCTGTATCCCTGCGAAAAATACCTATCATAGAATAGCTCCTCAAATATGTCCCAATCAATATCGCCATTGTTTTCCAAACGCTTTGCTTGCTCCCACCAGGTATTAGCACCACCTTCAAACTTATATGCTGTGAACTCCACGCGATACTCCGCTGGCACACTAAGTGTATCCAAGTGCTTCATGATCGAGTCTAACCAATATTCTACCACCTGCAGGTCCCCGGTTTCGTCAAAGGTCGGTATTGACGCACGTCGAAACTCCTTAAAGTACGTATGCCGACGACTAGCCTCGAAATCATCAGGTCTTGCCCTTGCTGCCATCTGCCAAAATGCAGCAAACATAGCCCTCATCATGCCCTCATCATTTTTGAACTTGACATCCACGGTCGAGCGACGTCTAGGTGCCATTCTCTCACTTCTGAAAACAAAATTTGGACTGCCAGTGGTATTTCATTATCGCACCTATGTGTGCACAATTCCCAAGGTTCATAACCTTGAGCTCTGATACCAATCTGTCATGCCTCGGAGTACGGGAGGTGACGTGGTGGTTTAATTAAGTTAATTAAATAAAGATTTAGTTGAAAACAGGGTTTTAGAATTAAATTTATAAATAAATTTGAAGAAATTTTATATCGTTTGAATAGAATAATTTGAGAAATTAAATAAACCATTATAATAATTAAGCAAATAAAAGAATATTAAAAAAAATATTTAAATATGAGGTGGAACGAGTATGGGTCCCACTGGCCCACATATTGTGCACACACATATAGTACTGACAATATTACAACACAACCACAGTCCAAATAAAAAGAAAGATAAAAATTTACATGCCTTACTTGCTACAGTACAACCTACCCAAATCTTCTACTGATAGTATGTCCAGTCGACGGACTCTTCTCCAATCCTAAGCTGATGTCCACCTAGGGTTAAGATTTTAAAACAATTAAATCGTGAGCGAAAGGCTTAGTAGGACTATATTTGAAAATTATTCAACTTTAAAAGATATTCCGTAAATCAGATAAATATATAGAAAGCAAACTAGAACAATTAAACAAATAAATAATTAAATAAGAATTTAATTAAAAGCATAATCTTACCAAAACAATTCATATAGGTCGACCAAAAGAATACCATTTTCTTTCCCTGGGCAAACCATATGTAATTCACCACCGTTGTGGCCCAGCTGGGTTTCGGGACCTGCCCCCAAGGTCGTTCACTACACGACCCGATCTCTAATATGACATCATGCCCTCAAATATATATATATATATACAAATATATCTTTTGATTAATAAAATCTCTCATTTACCAGATATAATCATTTATATTCATTATGACATTCATTATGAACATTTCTTAAGCAACCGCTTGTAAAGATATTTAAACAAAACCATTTCCCAATCAGTCATTGAAAACATTTGATAAAAATCTATTTTTTTAGCTCAAATCATTTTGAAATAGGGCTACCAAAGGAAAGGGGTAGAAGTCCTACCTCGATATCCATGACGGTGTCCCACACCGTAATCCCGGTCTGCTATACGTTAGCTCCACGGATCCACGCACAATTCCTAAATGCATAGTAACTTAGTTCATTAGTATCCAACCCGAGGTATCCTATGGTACTAAATCATCTCATGGTGTCCTAGTGTGCCTTTTTGGTTTATAAAATCATTTTATAAAGTTGAAATTTCAATCGGGGTTCAAAACAATGAAAACGGGTGAAAAATCACAAAATTACACCATGCTCGGTCGGCCTACCAGTCGTCCTAGTTTGGCCTGTCGAACTGCACAGTTCAGCCTACCAGAAAGCCAAGTCTGGTCGGCCGAATATTCCCAGGTTTGGCCTACCGGTCGGATGAATCCGGCCTGCCGATCTCTTGAATCCGGCCTGCCGAACATGAAGTTTGGCCTACCGATCTGGAAAATTTTAGAAATTTCCACGCATGGGTTCTCGGCATCCCGAATCCAGATCTCCAAATCTAACCTGTTTTCTCAATTCTCAGGCATGGGTAATCATCATAAACAATAGAAAATCATAGTAGAACACTTTTTAATAGATTAAAACAAGTTTTAAACGAGATTTTCACAAAAATATGAAAATAGAGAAAATAGAGGAAAAATGAAAAATCTTGATTTCAATCCATTTTTGATGAAATAAAGTTTATATTCTAGCTAATCTAAGTCCATCTAACTTAGATTGAAGGTTTTCTAGGCTTAAAAACTCTTAGATTTCAAAATAGAAGAAAATTTGAAAAAGATAAAAAGTTTTAAAATTTTGAAAGCTAACCTCAAATCGAAGCTTGAAAATGATGTTTTTGTTATTGAATCTCATTCTCGAGCCTTCAATCTTCTAACCCAAAGCTTGGAAATCAAAATTTGATTCAAAAATTTGGAGAGAGAATGAGAGAGAGTGAGAGAGGAGAGAGAGTGGGCGAGTGAGAAATGAGAGGAGAGAGAGGAAGAGTTAAATAAATAGAGGAAAGAAAGACAAAACCAGTGAAGGAAAACCGTGTGTACAGCACGTGGTTTTTTAAAAGGGACGTGTTGGTCATTTGACGAATTGTTTTGTTTTAAAATTTAAAATAACACTTAAAAATAATTAAAAATCATTAAAAGAATCAAAATGACATTAATTTGAGAATTTCACAAAATGATCTAGTTAAGTTTAAAATAATCATTATGGCACACTAACCCACCATTTAATACTCTAATTATACTTAATTAACTTCGGGGTGTTACAACTCCTTAAGAGGTAAAATAGGGGGAAGGTGATGATGCTTTCTTAGGTCGAAAGTCCTGAAACACACCGTATAGGAATCGAATTGATAAGGACTCGGGGCTTGATGTCCCCTCGCCAGAATACCCTCAGAATGTTTGAAGGCTGGCCAAGCACATCCATTTGGATTTCGATAAGTGGAGTGTTACTTTATGTAATGTGGATACCTAGGAATAATGATGAATTGTAATATTTGTATATATATATAAGTGTGAAACTTGATAATGGTTAACTATGGTATCCATGAGATATGATCATAATAAACCTCATAATCTGGTATATGATGTAAATTAACTAGCCATGCAATTTTAATGTGGTAATAAATAAAACCTTAAGGTGAGTAATGGTTTTCCCTACTGAGCATGTTGTCGCTCATTCCCTTATATTTTCCTCTTTTTAGGACTTATTAAGTGTGAGATGATTACAAAAAAAAATAGTTGAGGAAGCTATGTAATTATATTACGTTGGGATGGCTTCGAATGCAAAGAATGATCTTCATAATAATGTAAGCATCAATTGTTACTTTTTGTGACAGTATTAAGATTTGTTGAGGGTTGAAATGATGATGATGACAGTTGTATATTATTAAAATTTAAGGTGCTATATTAAACTGTGGTTTATTTATTTATTTATGTTTTATTTTTATTTTGAGAGTTTCTATTCAAGTCCCGGGCAAATTACTTTGATGTTTTATCTTTATTTTTTGATTTTTATTTTATTTATTTAAAAATTGTTAACCCCTATATAGGGGCGTTACATGTTTCAATTAGATAACTTTTCTATTGGATTATTTAAATTAAAATTGAGGCTCTATAAAAGATACTCAGGTCAAATAAGATAGGATTTATCTAATCGGTTCAAATAGGGTGAAATAGATAAGTTTGAGAAGTACGAAAAATGCATCTGGCAACTAGGTCTCGACGTCGCGGTCGACTAGCAAAATGTGTTTCATGCATTTTCAGCATGGATTTTGAGATGGATTTGAATTTTGAGCCAAATCTTATAAGGACTAACCCTATTCTGACCACTATAAAAGAGGAACTATTTTCTGTTTTTTCTTAGATCACTTGAGAAGTTTAGAGAGAGTATTCTAGAGAGAAAAACTCTAAAACTCCTATAGAGCTGTTGTTTAACATCTCGAATCTTAGTTCTTGGTGTTCTCTTATGGTTGGAAAGAGAGGTCACCTGAGGAAAAACTAAACAATGTGCGACCACCCCTATTCCGATTGTGGCAAGAGAATAGCAAGGAAAACTAGTTGATTAAGGCTCTTTTGATAGATTTCTCTGGTTATAATTCCTACAATTTTTGGTTTACTTAAGGCGTATGAAAGATCTTTTATTAATTTATAGATGTAACGTGTCTAACTTGTTATTTGGAAAAGGGCTTTGATTTAAAATTTTTAAAATCCCGCCACATTCACATTTAAATACAAATAGTATCCTATGTAAACAATAATTAAATATAAAAGCTATTTAAATTAAAAATACTAAAATTAAAAATATGAACTCATGAATATTGTTATCTAGTCTTATGGGAAAAAAACTACAAGTGTTATTTACATCAAAGATAAGAAAAATCTACTAATAGCGAATTATGGTTATAAAGATTAGAATTACAATAAAGTCTATAATCTACAAGAAAGCTTACAGGAAAGCCTTCAATCTAACTAACATACTCTAAGACTTTAATTCGTGAAGAGTTCCTTATCAGACTTTCTAGATTAGAACTAATGCATTAAGGCAAAATAGGGTTGAGAGCAATATGTTGAAGTCTAAAAACTCATAAAGTCACAAATATACTAATAACAACGAAATGTAGGATTAGTTTAAAATGGGTTCCTTATGTTTCTAAAACCCATCAAGGGCAAAATGGTCATTTTTGTAAAAAAGGCCAAAATAGACTTGAAGCGTCCGATTTAGGAAAACGCCCCTTAACAGGAATTATTTTGTAACCTATAAGAATTGGGACGACAAAGTAAAATGAGAAGTTTATTAAAGTTATAAGACTTACAAAATACTCGTTAAGGGTAAAATCGTTATTTTTACAAAAACCCCTAAAATGGACCCCGAGTCTCCGAATTAGCGAAACACCCTTAGATGGAAAATGTTTTTGACCATGTTAAGTAATGAAAAAGTCAATTAAGATGGAAAATTTGACTAAAGAACAAGCAAGTTAAGTAATGAAGAAGTAATCGATAAGTAATGAGGTTAAGTAAAAAGAATGAACATGCAACACTTAAGTTCCCTCATCCATTATGTAGGTTAGTAATAAGAAAAGTTAGCTAATAGTCAGGTATCATTTGCTTGAAATATATTTGTATTAAGTATGCATAATGTTTTTAAAGACCAAGCATGATTTGTGATGTGTTTGCATTTGTTATTTTTATTGTTTTAGACATTAAATTTTGTTATACATTATGTTCACTAAGATTATAAGATTGATAATCGAAACCCTTATAAAAAGATAAAAAAGTGTTATACTAGCCTCTCGATCTAAAGAAAGTGTCATGCTAAAGTTATGTTATGACCTTAGTGTTTGATGGTCAAGTGCGTTTGGTATGTACACTTGGGCCCATAGTTTAAGAAAGTTAAGAATGATTATAAAAAGTTCATAAAAGAGCAAAAATGAAATCATGAATTATGATGTTGCTTACATTCCTTTTCATGAGAAATGTATGATAACATTTTATGACATATGTTTTATAGAAAATGTTTACAAAAAACATTTCTTATAAATGTTTACGAATAATGTTTTATGAAAAACATTTTATGAGAAAACATTTCATAAAAATGTTTTACGAAAGACGTTACATGAAAATGTTTTAGGGGAAATGATTTATGAAAGATGTTTTGTAAGAAAGGTCTTAAGAGAAAAGTTTTACAGAAAAAGTTTTATGTTTTATGAGATTTTATTTGAACTTATTAAGTGAAAGCTCATCACAAATTCCTTCATGCTGTAGGTAGTTCTACGGAAAACTAGTAAGGCTGGATGAAGAGCTCGGAGTTGCGAAGACTACTGCAAAGGTTGAGTATGGATACCACTACAATTATTTTCCACCGTCAAAAGAAAATTTTTCACTGTTTTAAAAAAGATGTGTTAAAAAGTTCTACGAAAGTAAATGTTTACTTAACAAATTTTAAGAAATGTTTTGGAATGAATATAAAAAAATGTTATACGAAAAGTTTTTTTTTTTAAATGTGCTTTTATGAATTGTTTTGAATAATTGCAAAGTTAGTCTTATATTATGTTTTAGTTTATGTTGCAATGGTTGTTGCAAAAATTTTCAAGTACGTTAAAAAAAGGAATGAAAAAAAAAATTACGAAGTATTTTTCCTACTAGTAAGTAAGATTAATGTTAAGAAATAATGTTTAAGCAACATAAGTGACGGCCCAAAAAAGCAGAATCGCTACAAAAACTCACCCAACCTTTCCCCCAAACGTGACAGCTTGAACCCGTCGTGGAACAACAACGCCACATCCATCTAGACTCCTAACACCACAAAGCCATACTCCTTAATAAAGAAATCTGGCCGCCACCACTAGTCATTAGAAATGAACACCCTGAGCCTCCAGGATGGAAGACACTACTAGAGAGAAGGCCGAACACCATAAGTCTGACCGTCACCTGAAAACCACCACCCCTCATCCCCACGACCAAGAAATGTTAGATCCGACCCCCCTCCCCCCAACCACAACATCCAAAACCCAATGACAAACCTCCACCAACCCTAGATTTAAAGCTCAAGGAGACTACCCCTCCATGGCCTTGACACACAAACGCAACCTTCTTAGGTCAGGTGTTACCAAACTACCACTCTAGGTTGCTGCACCCACTCTCAGGTCAGAGACCAAGTAGCCCACCCAAGGTCCGCTTTAGAAATTCGACCCCAGTGAGAGGGGGACGATGCACAGTGGAGAAGGAAAAGCCCTTCATAGAAAAGTATAGAGAGAGAGGAGAGTGTATTTTTATTTTTTATTTTTTATTTTTTGAAAGTTGGTGTTAGATATGAAATTAATTATCGGAAGGACAATTATTGAAGCAAAGTTTAGCAAAAGTTTATACCAAACGCTTTGCCTAGCAGGAAAAGATTTGCCTATGGCACAAATACACTTTCCACCGTTCATAATACCAAAATAAAAAAAGAAAATAAAACTCAAAATTATAGCCTTCTCGAGTAAGTGTGGTCCACGCTCCACAGAAAGATATTTCAGCAACAGAAGAGGAAGTAGACACGTAGCCAGCTTAATTCACCGCAAAAAACCCCGCAATCTTCAGGCGCAAACACAAGCAGAAATTCTTTTACAGGGCGATGCGTTGACGATTAAACTATAACCAATAACACAAAAGAATTCCTTGTTTTTGCTTTTCGTCTTCTTCTTCTTTGCAATTAAATACTGAATAGGAATGGCGTGCAGTACTATTGCGGCGCAGGCAATGCTCGCAATAAACGCATTCCCTACTCAGATAAGCTTCTTGAATCTCCATAGGCCCCGCACAGTCGGTCCGATTCGTCAAAACTCTGGGCTTCTCGCTATTAGAGCTTCGTCTGATGACTCTGACTGCAATGTCGAAGATTGTGCTCCTGATAAGGAGGTGACTCTCTCTCTCTCTCTCTCTCTCTCTCTCTATATACATATACACACATATACATATTCTATACATATATATATACACACACACGCAGATATATGGTGGCAATTCTATATGTTTGTTGCTCTATTAGGGAAGCAAAAAGCTTTTGAATTAAGGAAATGGGTTTTCTGGATTTTGGTAATCGGGCGTTTTATTTTGTGGTCCTGCTGCGAAATATTGACTTATGTACATGTCTATTTATATTTTTAATTGGAGGAAAAAATCTCTCTTTTTGGTGTCTTGGAATAATTTTGAGAGACGTTTTTAGAATGCTTCAATCTTCAAAACATCGCGGCTGATAGAATTCTGTAAAGGTGAACTTTGATTCCGCCCAAAATGTAAACAGGTTGGTGTATGGAATTTGCGTAATTTGCACTAGTGCACTTGAATTTCTCCTCATTTTTAAGTTCGTCCACCAACTTTTAAGTTTCCTATTTAGGGCCATAAATTTGACATTCTTTAGGGATATGGATAATGGACGGGTAATTAGGGTTCCAAATGCAAGAATTAAGGTCCAAAATATAACTAGTCAACCAATAAAAAGTTTCGGTTGCATTTTACGCAAAAAAGGGTGATATTCTGCCCATTAATTGACGTCATTAAGCTATTGGATTACAAATTACAATTGCAACGGATCCTCAAATATATGGATTTGTTTCATTAAATTAAAAGTTCGGAGTTCTAATTGCCACGTGCCAATAAGTTCAGTAGAGTTTGTAAGGAACAGCAGTATAGTTAGCTGTACGCCTGTGCTTTCTACTGGGATTGACCTTATTTTCAATTGGAAAGTAAGACAAAAGTCAAGGATTAAATATCATTGCAGAGGCCTTATCTTGCTGTAGAATCTGTGGCTGTATCATACAATTTCTAATCCTCTCTCTTCTCCTTCCCCACTCCCTCAACACAGTAACGTTCTCTTTGTATTCTATTTATGTTGCTGAAGTGAGAAACTGTAACTTTGTGGTGTTGAAAACAGGTTGGCAAGGTCAGCGTGGAATGGCTAGCGGGGGAGAAGACCAAAGTGGTCGGCACATACCCCCCACGAAAGCGTGGTTGGACTGGATATGTTGAGAAGGACACTGCTGGACAAACAAATATATATTCGGTTGAGGTTAGATAGTTTAATTGCTGAATTTTTACATAAACCTGACATTTACATATAATTTCATACTTTGAACTGCAGTGAAGATCAAGTATCAATTAAAAAAAAAAAAAATTTAATACCCCCTAGGACTTGAACCCATAACTCTATAACTTGAAAACAACTCGGAACACCCACTAAACACCAAATTGAGCTAGTCTCAATTGGAAAATCACGTTCAATATCTTAGGTGTATTTCATCAAAATATTTCTCTATGAACCTGCCGAGTGTTTGTCTCTTTAACCAATTTCAAAGTCATATATGTCTCGACGATTCATTCATCTAACTTGAATTAAAGTGTGAATGAATACATAAATAATACTCAAAAAAATACGCCATTGTTGTGTTATATTATGCAGTTTCAATGTGATTTGTGCTAAGTGATTAGCTTCCGTTGTAGCATACACTTCTAGCGCCTAAAATAGGTGTAATGGAGTAAGTTCGTAGTATCTTTTGTTATTCCTTTGTCAGTTATTTAGTTCTTGTGAAACCAGAAAGCTGGACTTTTGTGAATGTTTTCTTTGATGATCTCAATGATTATGAGTAAAACCTAGGAGAGTTACAGCGTGAATTCTTCAATGCCCTCTTGCTAGAAGCTTGTTTCCTTCTTTGAGGGCTCACAGATATGTTGCACTTGAGATATCACTTGGCTGTGGAACTGTTTCACATGTTCTTTTGTTTTGTTCGAGGAAAGTTCTCTCTTGTAACTACAAGTCAAGAGTAGAAAAGGTTCAAATGCCTACTTGTTCAGGAACTACTGGAATGTTAAAATTATTACTTTTCCATTCTGTTTGTCTCAAATACATTCACCACTAAATTGACCGAGAAATGATTTAGGGGACTCGTAATGTTCTAATCAAGTAAATTTTGATTAACACGGCCTTGAAATTCAAATGGAGGAAGGACCGTATCAATATTTGTCCCCAAATTATGAAAAATTGCTAGTGACCGGGGAATGTAAAAGCTAAAATGTTAATTAATGAACTAAAGTCAGCCATCTTGTAAGATTGATCCTCTCACGCTGCCTTCCCACTATTATTTTTGCTACAAACTCGAGAAATGAAAGTTACAGAATCAGTGCAAACAGTTAATGAATTCTAAATTTGTCAGCCTGCAGTTTACGTGGCAGAAAGCGCAATAAGCTCTGGAAGTGCAGGCTCGTCTGCAGAGGGAGCCGAGAACACGGCAGCAATTGCCGCAGGCCTTGGGCTCATCTCTGTTGCTGCGGCTTCATTAATTCTCCTTCAAGTAGGTAAGAACTCTCCACCTCAGGTGCAGACTGCTGAATACAATGGCCCATCACTTAGTTATTACATCAACAAATTTAAGCCACAAGAAATCATCCAATCCTCAGCGCCCACGCCAAGTGATGATGCACGATCAGTTCGGCCAGCTACGCCGATTCAGATTGAGTCCCAGTTTCAGACAGAAAATTCCACAACAGATCTGAGTAATGTCTCTTAGGGAAATGAAATAGGTGCTATGAGTTTCTTTCTTTTTTTTTTCTTTTTTTTTTTTTTAACCATTGATGTATCAAAATCTAGGATCTAGCTATGTGTTGGAATTAAATATGAAAATGTAGCAGAAGAAATGGATCAATTAACAAATAAATATTTTATGAAAACTTGTTCCTTGATAACAACAATATAATTTTAATTAAATAGAGAAAGCTTGAAGAATTTGTTTCAAACCTTTTGAAAATCTATTAGGATATCCTAGCTTTCTTTTTTGACACTAAAATCTTTTAAGACAAGCATCCATATTAATAGAACGACGAGTGGGTGCCAATCTGCAACAATGAATAATCTCACACTTTTTTTAATCTGTTATGTGCTTAACACATAAGATAGCAGACTTTTTTTTAGAGTTCTTACTGCCTGTTTTTCTCTCTAGATACTCTATAAAAATATTAAGTAAAAAAGTCTTGAGATAACCGGTATCTCTCTTCTTTTATATTTGAGTAGGTGGTTATTATATTAATTAATTTTAAATTTAAAAACCACTCACTAAACACTTTAATGGGTGAATTACATACACCTACTATCAGATATGTAGAGAAGGTGTTATAAAGACATCTTCATGTTTGTTTGTTTTTGATAAATTTTTGAAATACGAGTACATACATATATATATAATATATATATATAAACACACACGTATATATAAAAAAATCATTCCGCGTGATTCTATGTATATATATCATATATATATTCAAAATATCAAATGAATCATGATTTACGTGTGTGTATTAATTTTATTTAAATAAATCATATATATATATATTTAAATAAAAAATAAATCACATTGATTTAAGAATTAATTTTAAATTAATTAATTAATTATTTAATTTTGTGTTCATGTTGGAATAGACAAAATATGGTCCCACCATATATGTGTCACACACAAAATTAAAATTATATGCAAGTAATCTTATTATTTGTAACGCTTTGAAATTAACTAAGTGATATTAATGAGTAAAATAGTAGATTAGTGTACCATAATGGATGTTTTAAACTTAATTTGATTATTTTGTGAAATTCTCAAATTAAAGTTGTTTTTTACTATTTTAATGATTTTTAATTACTTTTAATTATTTTAATTGTTATTTTGAATATTTAGAACAAAACAATTTGTCAAATGTTAACAATGTCTATTTTACAAAACCGTGGGCGACAACAGTTTTCGTACAGTGAAACTGCCTATTTTCCCCTGTATTTAATCTCTCCTCTCTCACTTTCTCGCCTTCACTCTCGCTCATTCTCTGTCTCACTCTCCTCTCGCTTTCTCACTCTCTCCCTTTGCCTCTCTTTTTCTCTCCTCTTCTGTCGAAATTTTTGAATCAAAAATCAAGCCCAAGCTTCTGATTAGTGGATTTGAGGCTCAAGAACGTGATTGAGCAATCAAAAACATGATTTGAAGCTCGAATCCAATGTTAGTTTTCAAAATTTTAAAACTTTTTCAATTTTTTAAATTTATTTACATTTTGAAATCTAAGCTTAATTGTACTTATAAAACCACTAATCTAAGTTAGAGAAACTTAAAACAACTAGAATCTAAGCTTTGTTTGATCAAAAATGGATTTAACTCAACAATTTTTCATTTTTCTCTATTTTTCTCCATTTTTGGGTTTATTCAAAATTTTTGTATAAATCTTGTTTCAATGCGTTAAAAAGTAATCTACTATGTTTTTCTATCAACTATGATCATTATTTATGCTAAGGATTTGAGAAAAATAGGTTGAAATTGAAGATTTGGGCTTGAGGAGGCCGAAACCTGTGCCTGGAAAGGCCGAATTCATGAGTTCGGTAGGCCAGATTCATATGACCAGTAGGCTAAACCTGGAAAAGTTCGGCCGACTAGACTTGGTTTTCTGGTAGGCCGAACTGCACATTTCGGCTGCCTGAACCAAGGAGACCGGTAGGCCAATCGGGCATGATGAAATTTTTGTTATTTTTCACATGTTTTCACCTTTTTGAACCCCAATTAAGATTTTAACGACACAGTGTAATTTTATAAACTTAAATGACACACTAGGATGCAATGAGATAGTTTAATAACATAGGATATCTCAAGTTATATACTGATAGATGCGGTTTATATCTTTAAGGTTGTTCGTGGTTCCGCGGAGTAAACGTATAGCGGACAGGGACTACGGTGTAGGACACCGGCAAGAGTATTGAGGTAGGACTTCTACCCTTTTTCTGTGGTAACCTAGTTTTAAGAATGATTTGGCCTTAAAAGGAATTTAAAAAAAATGTTTTCAATGATAGATTGAGAAAAAGGATTTCCATTGGCTATTTTTATAAATAGTAGGTTGACGTGGTTTTATAATGAACCTCATAATAAATGTAAATAAGAATACTTAGTAAAAGGAGATTTTTAATATTTATAGAAAAATATATATATATATGGGCATGATGCCATATCAAAGATCAGGTCCTGTAGCGTGCGACCTTGGGAGTAGGTCTTGAAACCTAGCTGAGCCACTATGGTGGTGTTACATATATGGTTTGCCTAGGAAAAGAAAATGATATTCTTACTAGTCGACCAATAAACGGTTTTGGTAAGATTAATTTTATTGAATTTTATTTATTCATTTATTGAAGTCTACTTTTCAAATAATTTCCTAATAATGAAATTTTTCCTTCAAATTAAATATTTTTAAAATATAGACCTGCTAAGCCTTTCACTCATATTTTCTTTGCTTTCAAAATCTCCCCCCTTTGGGTGAATTTCAGCTTAGGATTGAAAAGAGTCCGCAGATTGGACCTATGACCAGTAGAAGACTCGGGTAGGTTGTAGTACGGACAATTCAAGGTATGTATAACTTTAACTTTCTCTTTTACTTTGGACCGTGGTTGTAATCTAATATTATCAGCACTATGTGTGTGCACAAGTTGTGGGTCAGCGGGACCCAACACATATTCCCATATTCTTTATTTTTTTTATTTCATTTCATTTTTATCTTATCTATTTAATTATCATAAATGTTTGTTTAAAAAAGATTTTAAATTATCACTATTTCTTAATTAATTAAGTTCTTTAACCCGTGTTTAATTAAAATTTCTACTTAATTAACCTGCCACGTCACCTCCGTACTCTAGGGCGTGATAGAATGGTATCAGAGCTCAAGGTTATGAACCTTGGGAATTGTGCACACATAGGTACGATAATGAAATACTGCTAACAATCTAAATTTTGTTTTTAGAAGTGAGAGAATGGCACTTAGACATCGTTGGACTGCTAACGTCGAATTTAGGAATGGTGAGGGCATGATGAGGGCTACGTTTGCTGTATTTCGACAGATGGCAGCAAGCACAAGACCAAAATCTGAGGCTAGTCATCGGCATGCATATTTTAAGAAATTCTAACGTGCTTTTGTTCTGACCTTCAACGAAAAAGGGGACCCGTAAGTAGCTGAATATTGGCTAGATTCAATCGTGAAACACTTGGATACCTTTGGTGTGCCGGCAGAGTATCGTGTGGAGTTTGCAGCATATAAGTTTGAAGGTGGTGCCAATACCTAGTGGAAGCAGGCTAAACGCTTGGAAAATAACAGTAGCATCAATTGGGATAGGTTCGAGGATTTGTTCTATGACCGATACTTTTTGCAAGGATATAGAGACCAAAAGGCGGTTGAATTCTACAGGTTGCAATACGGTGACATGTCAGTTCGGGAGTATGAGGCAAAGTTTAATGAGCGAGCGAAGTTCGATCCATCTATAGTAGCATCGGAGCATAAGAAGTGCATCAAATTCCAAGACAGACTTAAGGCTTCTATTCGGAGACAGGTGGTTGTCCTATGACTTAGGAATTTTGGAGAGCTTGTGTCAGCAACAATATCGGTGGAAAACGACTATGCGCAATATTGTGAGAATTGAGCCAAGACGTTAAGACGACCACAGAGGAGCGACAGGAGGAACGCCAGTAGCCGACCAACTCTGAGAAAGAACAAACAGGGTAGTGTGAACAATGGCAGCAATAGCTCATTAGTAGTGGGTGCATCAATCCCTACAGCTTCCATTCCCTACAACAGTGTTTGTTTGGATTGACGAACACTCCAATAGCCTTCATGGACTTAATGAATAGGATATTTAGGCCTATCTTGATCAGTTAGTGATCATGTTTATTGACGACATCTTGGTCTACTCTAAGACTTGGGAGGAGCATTAGCATCATCTCAGGATCGTACTTCAGACTCTACAGGAACACTAGTTGTATGCTAAGAAGGAAAAGTGTGAATTTTGGTTGATAGAAGTTAAGTTTCTTGGTCATGTCAACTCCGAGCATGGTATCTCAGTGGATCTGTCTAAGGTAGAAGCTATAGTGGAATGGGAACGACCGATGAATGTAGTAGAAGTCTGTAGTTTTCTAGGCCTCGTAGGATACTATAGGGAGTTTGTGAAGGATTTCTCTAAGATAGCAACATTATTGACAAGATTGATCAGGAAGAATGTCAGGTTTGAGTGGGATAAAGAATGTGAGCTCGCCTTCCAAGAGTTAAAGAATCAGTTGACCTCAGCTCCAGTATTGATTATCCCCAACAGTGATAAGCTATATGAAGTTTACACGAATGCTTCAGGACGTCGACTTGGGTGCGTGTTAATGCAACATGGACGCGTGGTAGCGTATGGATCAAGACAGCTACGACCTCACGAGAGGAATCACCCTACTCACGACCTAGAGCTCGCAGCGGTGATTCATGCGCTGAAGACCTAGAGATGTTACTTGTATGGGGTGACATTTTAGGTTTATTCCGACCGCAAGAGTTTGAAATATCTGTTCACCCAGAGGGATCTAAATTTGAGGCAGCAAAGGTGGATAGAATACATGGAAGATTATGATTTCACACTGTAGTACCATCCTAGGAAAGCTAACGTAGTCGTGGATGCGCTTAGCTAGAAGTCCTCAAGAATTCTTGCCTGTTTGGCTCTTGAAGATTGAAAAATAAATGCAACAATGAGTGAATACGGACTACGGTATTATGAAGACTATGATTGAATTTCAGTATACTACATAAAGACGACCCCAACTCTCGTTTAGATGGTGAAACAAAATCAATGACGAGACCAACACCTTTAGAAAATCTAGACGTGAATTTAAAACAAAGAGCAATTCGAAGAATGGAGAATACATGTGGATGGATCGTTCTACTTTAGGGAATGTCTAGTAGTTTTAGCAATTGCAGAAGGCCGTGATGGATGAAGCTCACAAGTCTCAATTCGCCATTCATCCTGGGAGCACGTAGATGTATCGTGTTCTAAAGAGGCAATACTAGTGGAGAGGTATAAAGAAGGATGTTTGAGGATACATGGCCAAGTGTGCGACTTGTCTTTAGGTGAAAGCTGAGCATCAGAAACCAGCAGGTCAACTTCAGCCACTTCCTATTCCAAGCTAGAAATGAGAGCACGTGACGATGGATTTTCTTACTGGTTTGTCGAGGATGGAGCAAAGGCATGATGCAATTTGGGTAGTGGTCGATAGGTTAACGAAGTCGGCGCATTTCATTCCTTTCAGGTCGACTTGCTTGAGGAGAGTTCTCGGAGAATTTTATCTACTGAACATAGTGCAATTGCATAGAGTTCCTTTGTCCATCACATCCGATAGAGACACCAGATTCAATGCCAAGTACTAGAGGAGCTTTCAGGAGGCTTTGGGTATGGATTTGAATTTCAGCATGGCATTTCATCCTCAAACTGATGGGCAATCTGAGTGGGTTATTCAAATTCTTGAAGACATGTTGCGTGCATGTGCGTTAGACTTCGGCGGGAACTAGAAGAAATATTTGCATCTGGTAGAGTTCACATACAACAACAACTATCAATCGAGCATTGGCATGGCACCATTTGAGGCATTATATGGACGACCATGTCGGTAACCGGTGTGCTGGGCTAAATTGGAAGACAGAATTCTTCTCGAGCTAGATGAGATTTACGATAGTAATGAGAAGGTCATCAAAATTCAAGGTCAATTGAAGGCAGCTCAAAGTTGATAGAAGAGTTACGCGGATAGAAGATGTCGACCCTTAGAGTTCAAGGTAGGAGATTTTGTTCTCCTAAAGGTATCACCTCGCAAGGGCCTTACGCGACTCGGAGTAAGTGGCAAGCTTGCACCAAGGTATGTCGGACCGTTCGAGATTACTCAGCGTGTCGGTGTGGTTGCTTATCGACTCGACCTTCCTCCAAAACTTTCTCATGTTCACGATGTCTTCCACGTGTCGATGCTTCAAAAGTGTCCGCCTGAGCAAAACAAGATCGTCTTGTTCCAAAACGTACAGATCTAGGAAGACACGACGTATGAGGAAGTGCCAGTTCAGATCATTGATCGAAAAGCGATCAATTTACAATGTCACGATATCCCACTAATAAAAGTCATGTGGCAGCGTCACGGGGTTGATGAAGCCACTTGGGAAATAGAATCGAGTATGCCGGAGTTGTATCTGTTGGAAAAATAGTATGCAGCGGAATTTTAAAATTTTAATATCAGAGTATTTTCAAAAACACAAGTTTGACATGCTATATGCATAAATAAATGAAATCCTACTAACCTTTGTGTGCCGAAAAGCTCCTACAATCAGTGAAGAGAAGTAACGTTCTAGAAGGACCTCAACTAACTAGCCTTCTTTGCTATTCTCTGTTCACGATCGAAGTGAGTGTGGGCTCACACGTATAGTTATTCCACCAAATGACTCTCCTTCCAACCAATTGAGAGAACGCAAAGCTAGAGTTCGTGATTTGTGAACAAGAGCTCTTAAGGAGTTTTCAGATTCTTACGAGTAGAGTATCACTCTTAATATCTCAATTGATCTAAATAACTTATGAGACTCACTCCTTATTTATAAAGGTTGGGTCTAGGGTCAGTCCTTATCAGATAAGGTCTCAAAAATGTGATTAAGAATCAAATTTGGATCAATATTGAATGAAATCCGCGTAAAAACGCGTGATTTTTATTTCGTGCATAGGCAGGCCGATCTGACTAATAGGCAGGCCTAACTTGCCCCATCGACAGGCCGAACTTTAGGATCGGCATGCCAAACTATAGAAAAAAAATCTCAGCGAATCTTTTATTTTTCACCCGAGATTTTATAGGATAAAGCCTCAGTTTTAATTCAAATAACCCAATAAAGAAGTTATCTAATTAAAACAACTTTATCTAGATAATCTCTAGGATAATAAATAGATTCCTAATAATTCTACAAGTTTAACTTGATTTAATTTATCCAAAATTAGATCAATTGATAAACAGACAAGAATTATCCGATCCTAAAAATTCAACAAGTTTATCTCGAATTAATTTTGTTACAAAATTAATTCAACCGATAAACAGATATGAATTATTTGATTCTTTCAAATTTCAACCAATTTAATAAATCTGACATAAGTTACCAATTAGTAGAAAAGCACGCCGTATCGTTACAGAATTTTGTGAGCTAGCAAAGGGGACCAAATGGACCTATATAGTTCAAACTCCCGATAATTATGAAACCCAATATCCTAGATATACATTTCATAATTATCAACTCCAACGCTACTTCACTAAAAGCTTGGAGCTACACTCTCGAACTCTATAGAATTACGAAGCCCGTATAGCTAAGTCTCCATGACATATCATAGTGTATCGTTTCCCTATAGGATTATCCATAATCTGCTTAAGGACAAGTTCTGTCTTACCTTCCCGATTATTTTTATCTTACGTTTCATTATCTCACCATCGAAAAACTTACCATCTAAAGACGGTATACCATTCGGTTACATCTATGTATCTAAATGGTTGAGCGCTTCAGTTTTCTAATTGTAGGATAAAGCATATAAGAGGATATTACTACTCATAAAGAGGAGCTATGAATTCTATATCTATGAATAACAGGTCTACGCTATCAAGAGTCATGCCTCCAATGTACCGGCATGCATACCATTATTAAAATGTGGGTGTCACCCTTTGGTACATCAAAAGACACAAGTCAAGACAACGGGCCCACTATTCACCTCAAGATTAAGATATAATACAAATGATTATCTAAAGTGAATTGATTTGCCAAGACAGAATTATTAAACCAAATCAATTCACTTTATGTCCTGATCCAATACATCGTCATCTATGCAATGTGCTAATGTTTCTATTCACGGAGTCCTCATCTGATGACCATGATAAACCATCTCCCAATAGGGATATAGACAACATAACAATCTTTACATGAATAAAACGCATAGCTTTATTCCCTCGATTGCGGATCTTATGATTAGACTGTCACCTTAAGAATCGTGTTTTTCGCATAATTTGTCCATCATATGCCCAATTCTTAAAGGTTTAGGCCGATAGTCTCAGACTATTATTTGCTTATCATACATTCAACAAATATGAACGTAAAAAGGACGAGATTTGGTATATAAATAATAAATGAATTCTTTATTGATAAAAGTGTCTCCAAAAACATATTACATTTTTACTCCTTAAGGCATACATGTCTAGCAATCTCCCACTTGCACTAAGTGAGTAAATATGACAAATCTCGCATCCTCATAACTTCTACATGCCTCTCGAAGACTTTCCTAGTAAGCGCCTTCATGAATGGAATAGCTAAATTATCCTCTAACGCGATTTTGCACACTGTGACATGCCCGCCCTCGATGAAGTCCTTTATCACATGATACTTTCGATCAATATGCTTACTCTTTTTGTGAAATCTTGGTTCCTTAGCATTAGCTACCACCACACTGTTATTACAGTACAGTAATACTGCCTTATCCATACCAGGAATTACCTCAAGATCCCCAAGGAACTTGTGGAGCCACACTGCTTCTTTCGAAGCATCACTAGCTGCCACATACTCGGCCTCCATCATTGAATCCAAAGTGTAATCTTGTTTCATACTTCTCAAACTGATGGCACCGCCACCCAGAGTAAACACAAACCTTGAAGTTGATCTCCTACAATCTAAATAGGATTGAAAATCCGAGTCAGTATATCCTAGAGGAGTCAAGTCCTCACCCGAATACACAAGCATATACCCTTGAGTTCTTCTTAGGTACTTGAAAATATGCTTTACCGCAACCTAGTGGTTCGGTCTCAAATCTGCTTGAAGTCGACTTATAATCCCGACCGCATAACAAATATCCAGTCGTGTGCAAAGTATGGCATACATGAGACTACTCACTGCCGAAGCATAAGGCACCTTCTTCATGTATTCTCTTTCTTCCTCAGACTTTGGAGAGTCTTTCTTAGAAAGAGTAATTCCAGACCTAGATGGTTGCCCACCTTTCTTGGACTCCTGCATTGCAAACCTTCTGAAAATTTTATCTATGTAGCTGGCTTGTGACAAAGCTATCATTTTGTTCTTCCTGCGTCGAAAGATCTGGATACTGAGAACAAAATTAGCCTCACCCAAGTCCTTCATGTCAAATTGCTCGGTCAACCATAATTTGACATATGACAACGCCCCAACGTCATTGCCAATTAGTAAAATGTCATCTACATAGAGCAGTAGAAAGACCACATTCCCATCCTTAATGTGTTTATAAACATATGGCTCATCCACATTTTGTGAGAACCCATAAGTCTTGATCACTTGATCAAATCTTATGTTCCAAGAACTAGAAGCCTACTTAAGTCCATAAATTGACTTTAGCAGCTTACAAACCTTACCTCTTGACCCATGACCTTGAACTCATCTGGTTGTTTTATATAAATGGACTCATCAAGATAGCCATTAAGAAAAGCCGTCTTGACATCCATCTACCAAATCTCATAGTCGGGAGCAGCAGCTATGGACAAGAGAATCCAAATGGACTTAAGCATGGCTACATGCGAAAAGGTTTCCTCGTAATCGATTCCTTCCTTCTGCTTATAACCCTTACCTACCAATCTAGCCTTAAAGGTTTCGACATTTCCATCCACTCCTCTTTTTCTCTTGTAGATCCACTTACACCCTATGGGTTTTACCCCTTCGGGAAGATCTACAAGCTCCTAGACCTGATTAGTCTCCATTGACTTCATCTCTATGTTCATAGCCTCTGTCCAGAGTTTTGAATCAACATCGTCCATAGCCTTTGCGTAAGTATAAGGATCTCTGTCATGTTCATTCGGTTTAGCCAAAAAGGCCTCACTATTGAACATATACCTTTTGGGTTGACGCCCGATCCTCCCACTACGTTGAAGCCCCTTAGGTTGTTGCTTAGGTTCATTTGGTCTTTCTACATTGATTGGAACAGTTTCATTTGGAACCTCTAGAGTGATTGGATCACTCCTTAACTCCTCAAGCACCACTTCGCTTCAAGGTTTATAGTTGTCCATGTAACTTTCCTTAAGAAAAGTTACATTAGTTGAAACCAGACTTTATTTTCTTTTGGGTTATAGAAATAACCCCCTTTAGTCCCTTTTGGATATCCTACAAATACGCAAACTTTCGAACGTGCTTCCAACTTATTCGCATCCTTAAACAAGACATGAGTTAGACATCCCCATATGCGAATACGGTTTAAAGATGTCTTCCTGCCTGTCTACAACTCATGAGGAGTTTTAAGGATTGATTTTGAAGGCACATTATTCAAACGATAACATACGGTTTGTAGTGCATATCAAAAGGATAAAGGCAATGATGAATAACTCATCATGGACCTAACTATGTCCAATAGAGTCCTATTCCTTCTTTCTGCTATGCCATTCTACTGCAGAGTGCTCAGTGCAGTCCATTAGGATAAAATCTCATTCTCTAATAAGTGTCCCTAGAACTCATCAAAAATGTATTCACCACCTCGATCAGATCAAAGTGCCTTTATGGGTCTACCCAATTGCTTTTCCACTTTAGCCCGAAACTCGCTGAACTTTTCATAAGTTTCGCTTTTGTGGTGCATCAGGTACATGTACCCATACCTTAAGTAATTGTCAATAAAAGTGATGAAGTACTCATGCCCTCCTTATGCTTGGATGTTCATCGGTCCACAAACATCACTATGCACAAGTTCTAGAACCCCTTCGCCCCTATTGCCCTTAGACTCGAATGGTTTTTTAGTCATTTTATCCTTCAAACAAGATTCACATTGAGGTATAGATTCCACCTTTAAGTGACTTAAAGGTCCATCCCTTACCAACCTTTGAATCCTATTCAGGTTAATATGGCCAAGGCACAAATGCCAAAGATAAGTCTTATTAGAATGAGAA
>CAMOHE010049745.1:0-49403 GCA_946598075.1 Artocarpus hirsutus | reverse complement strand
TTAGAATGAGAAGTTTTAAGCCTTTTAGAGTTATTATCATTCATCTTAGCATTAAGCAGTAAGTCCATCTTAGGTTTGATAAAATATAGATTATTTTGCATCCATTCAAAATAGATAAAAGATTTGTTTTTACGAATCGCCACTTTATTATTAAAAGAAACTAAAGAAGAGCCTTTAAATAAACAAGCTACAAAAATTAACTTACTCTTAAATTTAGGAGCATAAAAACAATCTCGTAAAATTAAATTCCTATAATTATAAAAAAAAAGATGGACGTCTCCCACTACTTCTGTTGAGACCAAGGATCCATCGTCCATCCGAAGCATGAAGTCTTCATGAAGCAGACTTCTCGTTTCTTTGAACCCCTACAGAGAAACACAAACATGATTAGTTGCACTAGAATCTATGACCCAAATGTCACTGGATTCCTCAACTAAACAAGTTTCTAAATACAGAAGATCACACCAACCTCCTTTGGAAAGGAAGTCCTTGCAATGCTTCTTTATGTGCCTGACTTTCCCGTAGAAGAAGCACTTAAGCTTCTTTGGGTTCTTCTTCTTCTTATTGCTCTTGTTATTAGCAAGAACAGAAGACTTCTCATTCTTGGCTAGTTGCTTTCGATTCCCAGAATTGGGATTGGAACCAGAAGCAGCTACCATGTTAGCCTCTCCACCCGTAGGAGACTTCCTAATTAGCAGTTCAAACTCTTGTAACTGTTTCATTAATTCTATTAAAGTCATATTCTACCTATTGCTCAAATTAAATGTAGCTCTAAACGGAATAAATTCCTTTGATAGAGTCTCACAGACAATAGTCATCTGAGTTTCAGCATCGATGTCGGCTCCATTGGTTTGTACCTCAGTGAGGTAACCCATGACCAACATCATGTGCTCCTTTATAGATGTCTCTGGCCTCTGCTTACAGTTTAAGAGTTTTCGAAGTGCCCTTTACCTCTTTGTTATGGCTTGGCCTCCAAACATGTCTTCTAGATTATCTAAGATCTGCTTAGCAGTCTCATAATCCTCATGTTGAGCCTGCAACACATTGTTCATGCTAGCCATAACATAGCAGCGGGCCTGATCATTTGCATCTTTTCAACGATTGTACGCTTGGAATTGCTCATTAGTTGAGTCTCCTATAGGCTCAGGAGGACAAGGCATTGTCAACACAGATTTTAGTTTCTCAAAGGAAATGACGATATCCAGGTTCTGTTTCTAATCATTATAATTATCTTCGGTTAATAGGTTTTTGTCCAGTATCGAACATAAAGCATTTTTAGACATTTTTAATCTACAATAAAGAATTATATACCAAATATAAGCAAACCATCATTATAATTTAGTAAGATAACACAATCATGCAAAATCATACAAGTGTGTTTATGTGTCAAAATCTTGAAAATATCACAACCTTATAATGATAATTCCCAACTCAGAATTCAACAAGCTCCTAGTGGAGTCATGCCAAATTCAATCAAGAACACAAATCCCCTCATGATTAATATATGCCATCTAGGACCCGTATGATTCAGCATATATTAATAATCGTTTCTTTGGCTATTAATTTTATTAACAGAGCTCCTAGGGAAGGTTAATAATAAAATTAACATGAGTGTAAAACCTTTGTTTCAATATTTTATCCATGATTTATAATCACCACCTAGGGTGTGCAACCATAAATCATGCTAAAATACCTTATCCTCTCAGAAATCCAATCTGGTATATGATAGAAATCCCTTCCTAGGGGTTGGGACCACCATGTTCTTCCTACGGACCAACGATGGAGGCTTTAGGTCCTCTCTTTGAAAACTTCTCCCGCTCAATCTTTTGAAATCAAGGTTTTATTTTAAAAGGCATGTACGAACAATTTTAATATGAGTGGTACTTCCTATTCTATATTGCATGTTATCAATATACATGAAAAATCATATTATAATGCAATTAAGCAAAGCTACAAGCAAAATAATAATAAATAACCGTAATATTATGATTCCACCCTAGAGAATAGAGAATAATGATTACAAGAGAATAATCGAAACATATTATCGATTCTTCATCCTTGAATCCTCAAACTATATCCTTCTTCATGTAATCCAATCTTCAGGTCTTCGATCCCGCATTGATCGAATACTCAATATTTCCGGTCATATCCAAATTTAATGTTCCTCAGAATTATCCCAAATATAAAATTAAAACTGCATCGAAAGACTACATCTTTTATGGAAAAATTTCAGCTCTCTATTGGCAAGCTAATTTGGGTAATCGGCCTGCCGGTCATGACCCACCGGCCTATTGATCTTCACAAATCAGCCTGCTGAACCAGAAGTTCGGCTTGTCGCCAGAGCCACCTGATTTCTGCCCCCCTAACTTCCTGTCAAACCTCACGTCCGGGTTGCCGATTTGCAACCATTGGCCTGTCGAACCTAAGAGTTCGGTATGCCGAAGGAGCAAAAATCACCATTTTCAGAAAATACAATTTTTAATGCAATTCATCAATTTTAGTTTCAACAATTCAAAAACATAAAATTAGCGACTCAAGAAATACCTGAGAATGCCATTATCCATCTTCTAGATCCGTATTCTCTGAACAATTATTTAATTACAAAATTCTTATAAATTTAAAATTAATGATAGTCTGCCATCTAATTACATGAAAAAACTAGATACAAATTTTAAACTCTAAGGAACCATAACCAGTATTAATTAATTAATAATTAATTAAAAAATAATTTAATCAACCATTAATTAATAAACACTCACCATATAATCCATGACAACATATAAAATATATAAAACCTTAGAGTGCCAACTCTCTATAAAATTAAATTTAAGCAAAGAAGAGATTAAGATCACATAATTTACATATATAGCATGATCACAAACTTGTAAATTTATGTAAAAACCATGGCTCTGGTACCAATTGTTGAAAAAATAGTATGTAGTGAAATTTTAAAATTTTAATATCAGAGTATTTTTCAAAAACACAAGTTTGACATGCTATATGCATAAATTAATCAGATCCTACTAACCTTTGTGTGCCGAAAAGCTCCTACAATTAGTGAAGAGAGATAACGTGCTAGAAGGACCTCGACCAACTAGCCTTCTTTGCTATTCTCTATCTACGATCGGAGTGAGTGTGGGCTGTACAGCTCTTCTACTAGGTGACTCTCCTTCCAACCAATTGAGAGAACCCAAAGCTAGTGTTCGTGATTTGTGAACAAGAGCTCTCAAGGAGTTTTCAGATTCTTATTAGTAGAGTATCACTCTTAATCTCTCAATTGATCTAAATAACTTATGAGACTCACTCCTTATTTATAAAGGTTGGGTCTAGGGTCAGTCCTTATCATATAAGATCTCAAAAATTTGAATAAGAATCAAATTTGGATGAATATCGGATGAAATCCGCGTAAAAATGCGTGATTTTTATTTTGTGCATAGGTAGGCCGATCTGTTTAACAGGATGGCCGAACTTGCCCCATCGGCAGGTCGCACTTTAGGATCGGCTTGTCGAACTGTCGAAAAAAAATCTCAGTGAATCTTTTATTTTTCACCCAAGATTCTACAGGATAGAGCCTCAGTTTTAATTCAAATAACCAAGTAGAAAAGTTATCTAATTAAAACAACTTTATCTAGATAATCTCTAGGATAATAAATGGATTCCTAATAATTCTACAAGTTTATCTTGATTTAATTTATCCAAAATTAGATCAACTGATAAACAGACAAGAATTATCTGATCCTAATAATTTAAAAAGTTTATCTTGAATTAATTTTGTCACAAAATTAATTCAACTGATAAATAGACATGAATTATTTGATTCTTCCAAATTTCAACAAATTTAATAAACCTAACATAAGTCACCAATTAGTGGAAAAGCACGCCGTATCGTTACAGGATTTTGTGAGCTAGCAAAGGGGACCAAATGGACCTATATAGTTCAAGCTCCCGATAATTATGAAACCCAATATCCTAGATATATATTTCATAATTATCAACTCCAACGCTACTCTACTAAAAGCTTGGAGCTGCACTCTCGAACTCTATAGAATTACGAATGCTGTATAGCTAAGTCTCCATGACATATCATAGTGTATCGTATCCCTATAGGATTATCCATAATCGGCTTAAGGACAAGTTTTAATCGGCTTAAGGACAAGTTTTGTCTTACCTTCCCGATTATTTTTATCTTACGTTCTATTATCTCACCATCGAAAAACTTACCATCTAAAGATGGTATATCATTCGGTTACACCTATGTATCTAAATGGTTGAGCGCTTCAGTTTTCTAATTACAGGATAATGCATATAAGACGATATCACTACTCTTAAAGAGAAGCTATAGATTATATATCTATAAATAATAGGTCTACGCTATCAGGAGTCATGCCTCCAATGCACCGGCATCATATCACTATTAAAATACTGGTGTCACCCTTTGGTACATCAAAAGACAGAAGTCAAGACAACGGGCCCACTATTCATCTTAGGATTAAGATACAATACAAATGATTGTCTAAAGTGAATAAATTTACCAAGACAGAATTATTAAAAATAATCAATTCACTTTGTGTCTTGATCCAACACATCGTCACCTATGACAATGTGCCAATGTTTCTATTCACGGAGTCCTCCTCTGATGGCCATGACAAACCATCTCCAAATAAGAATATAGATAACATAAAAATCTTTACATGAATAAAACGCATAACTTTATTCCCTCGATTACATATCTTATGATTTAGACTGTCACCTTAAGAATCGTGTCTTCTGCAGAATCTATCCATCATATGGCAAATTCTTAAAGGTTTAGGCCGACAGTCTTAGACTATTATTTGCTTATCATACATTCAACAAATATGACCATAAAGAGGGCAAGATTTGGTATATAAGTAATAAAAGAATTCTTTATTGACAAAAATGTCTCCAAAAACATATTACATTTTTACTTCTTAGGGCATACATGTCTGATAGTATCCTTATTTGTTTTGTTTCTGAACCAAGTTGTAAATTTTGAGGATAAAATTTCTTTTAGGGGTGAAGAGTTGTAACGCCCTGAAATTAATTAAGTGATATTAGTGAGTAAAATTATAGATTAGTGTGTCATAATTGATGTTTTAAGCTTAATTTGATCATTTTGTGAAATTCTCATACTAAAGTTGTTTTTGACTATTTTAATGTTTTTTAATTACTTTTAATTATTTTAATTATTATTTTGAATATTTGGAACAAAACAATTTGTCAAATGTTAAAAATACCTGTTTCACAAAACCGTGGACAGGATATGGTTTTCGTACAGTGAAACCACCCATTTTCCCCTCTATTTAATCTCTCCTCTCTTACTTTCTCTCCTTCACTCTCGCTCATTCTTTCTCTCACTCTCCTTCTCTCGCTTTCTCACTCTCTCCCTCTACCTCTCTTTTTCTCTCCCCTTCTCTTGAAATTTTTGAACAAAAAATCAAGCTCAAGCTTTAGATTAGTGGATTGGAGGCTCGGGAACATGAATGAGCAACCAAAAATATGATTTGAAGCTTGAATCCATGGTTAGTTTTTAAATTTTCAAAACTTTTTCAATTTTTTAAATTTCTTTGCATTTTGAAATCTAAGCATAATTATACTTAGAAAACCTCTAATCTAAGTTAGAGAAACTTAAAATAACTGGAATCTAAGCTTTGTTTGATCAAAAGAGGATTTAACTCAAAATTTTTTATTTTTCTCCATTTTTAGATTTATTCAAAATTTTTGTGAAAATCTTGTTTTAATGCGTTAAAAAGTAATATATTATGTTTTTCTATCAACTATGATCATTACTTATGCCTAGGATTTGAGAAAAACAGGTTGAAATTAAAGATTTGGGCTCGGGGAGGCTGAAACCCGTGCTTGAAAAATTCTAGAATTTTCCAATTCGACAAGCCAGATTCATGGGTTCAGCAGGCCAGATTCATACGACCGGTAGGCCAAACTTGGGAACGTTTGGCCAACCGGACTTGGTTTTCCAGCAGGCCAAACTGTACAGTTCGGCCAACCGAGCCAGGGAGATCGACAGGCCAATCGGGCATGGTGAAATTCTGTTATTTTCCACCTATTTTAACCGTTTTGAACCCCGAGTGAGATTTTAACGACACAGTATAATTTCATAAGCTTAAATGGCACACTAGGATGCCATAAGATAGTTTAGTAACATAAGACATCTTAAGTTAGATACTGATAGACGCAGTTTATATATTTAAGGTTATTTGTGGTTCTACAAAGTTAACGTATAGCAGACTGGGATTACGGTGTAGGACACCGATAGGAATATTGAGGTAGGTCTTCTACCCCTTTTATTTGGTAACCTAGTTTTAAGAATGATTTGGCCTTAAAAGGAATTTAACAAAAATGTTTTCAATGATGGATTGAGATAAAGGATTTCCATTGGCTATTTTTATAAACAGTAGGTTGAGGCAATTTTATAATGAACCTCCTAATAAATGTAAATGAGAATACTTGGTAAAAAGGGATTTTTAATATTTATAGAAAGATATATATATATATATATATATGTGGGCATGATGTCATATCAAAAATCGGGTCATGTAGCTTGCGACCTTGGGGGCAAGTTCCAAAACCCAACTGGGCCATTATGGTGGTGTTACATATATGGTTTGCCTAGAAAAAGAAAATGATATTCTTATTGGTCGACCAATAAACGGTTTTGGTAAGATTAACTTTATTGAATTTTATTTATTCATTTATTTAAGTGTACTTTTCAAATAATTTCCTAATAATGAAATTTTCCCTTGAAATTAAATATTTTTAAAATATAGAGCCTTTCGCTCACATTTTACTTGTTTTCGAAATCTCCCCCCTCTAGGTGGATTTCAGTTTAGGATCGAAGAAGAGTCCACAGATCGGACCTACGACCAGTAGAAGACTCGAGTAGGTTGTAGTACGGATAATTCAAGGCATGTATAACTTTAACTTTCTCTTTTACTTTAGACCATGGTTGTAATCTAATATTGTAAGTACTATATGTGTGCATAAGTTGTGGGTCAGTGGGACCCAACAAATATTCCTTTAGTCTTTATTTTTTTTATTTCATTTAATTTTTATCTTATTTATTTAAATATCATAAATGTTTGTTTAAAAGGATTTTACATTATCACTATTTCTTAATTAATTAAGTTCTTTAACCAGTGTTTAATTAAAATTTCTACTTAATTAACTCGCCACGTTACCTTCTATACTCCAGGGCGTGACATTATTCAAATATTATTAATTAACTAATGTTCAGTTAAATGTGACAACATTTATCACATTATATTATATGTCACAGAGAACATTTTTTTGTGTCACATTAATATCTCAAGTGTGGAATAATTAATTCGGACCTATGGACTTATAACTCAAGCTCCAATAAATTTGAGAATTAATTAAACTCTTTAGTTAATGTGCCAAATTTATTAGTTTTAGTGTTATTCTACTAAAAAATTGAAATTACACTCTTGAAATTCTGGTCATTATTACTCAAATAAAAATAGCAAGTAGTCCATTGACATAATCATTACATATAAGTCAGCCCTCTATAGATAGTTCTTAATAAGAGCTAGGTTCAATTTTCGTTCACTTCTCTTTTTATATCTTTATCGTTGAGTTCCAATAATTCTCTAATGAATAGTTAATTTGTAATCTTATTATGAATGAGTGCTCTACTATTCAAATCTTGAATCATCAATCAAGAGAGCTATTCTTCTAACTTCCATAAGGAAGGAACAGATTCCGTATCTATATAATATTATTCCTAGCCATTTATTCCATCTTGTTTCCAAGATGCTAAGTTATGATCTATCTTTAGACAAATCTTATCATGCAAGTCAAAAAACATAATGTCATAAACAAGAGTCTAATAAATACTTAGGATTAAAGACTGTTATATATATGATCATCAAAATGATAAATTTGAATGCTTTATTTGTAACAGAAGATTATTAGAGATTCATAATTTATCTGGTCCGGTCGTATATAATTTCATTATATAAAGTACCTCCAATCTAATATCTCTACATTAATAGCCTAGATAAGACTATTTCATTATTAATGAGATAGGATCACACTTGTAATATTTAATTTAAGATTCCAAATTTTAATTAATTATTACGGACTCTTTAGAATATTATCTATAAATTTTATCTCAAAGCATATAACACTTATATGGTAAATTTTTAGTCACTTTAGTAATTACGAAATTTTCTTGATGTTTATTAAAGTATTCATAATACATATAAGCAGCAAAAATAATTACGAATGTCATTTTATTTATTTATTAATAATATATACAATGTCAGTGCTTATAGGGTACCAATCCCAATGCTATGTTCATCGTAGTTATGAAGAAGTATATCCACAACACATCCTTTTAACCATAAAGATGTTGGAATTCAATGTGAAAACGTAGCAGAAAAGCAGATCGATTGATAAACAAAATTTTTTGAAAACTTTGTTTATCAGGAATAACTATATATTTTTAAGTAAATATAGAAAACTTGGAAGAATTTGTTTCACACATTTGAAGGTTTATCAGGGTGTCCTAACTCTCCTCTTTGATGCTATGATTTTCTAATCCAAGCCTCTAAGACAATGGAACGACGAGTGGGCGTCAAACTGCAAGAATAAATTAGTCTAACACTTTTGTGGATCTGCTATGTACTCAACACATTAGATAGTATATCTTGTTTTTCAGAGAAAAGAACTCTCAGTTTTTTCTCTTTAGAGACTTTAGAAAAAATATCGCGTATATGAAATAACTGGTATCTCTTTCTTTTTATAACGGACTAATCAATTATTAATTTAATTAATATTAAATTTTAAAAAACTAACCACTAGACTTTGTAGCAGATAAACCACACACATCCTCAACGGGTATGTTGAGGAAGTAAAGTACCTTCACATTTTTTCCCTTTTGTTTGAACCATGAAAGTGTACGTGCATACACACACACACACACACACACATACATACAAATATGTATATTTGTTTCAAAAAACAAAACTCAAGCTTATCTATAATATATCTCATATATATATATATATATGTTCAAAAAACAAAAAGAAGTCACGTACATCACATGTTTGTGTATATATATATATATAATTTAAATAAATCTTATATATATTTAAATTTAAAAATAAATCATATTTATTTAAAAATCAATTTTAAATTGATTAGCTAATTATTTAATTTTGTGTCCAAGCTGGAATAGATAAAATGTGGTCCCACCACATATGTGTGATGCACAAAAATTAAAATATATTCAAATAATCTTATTGTTCAAATATTATCAATTAATTAATTTAAAACGTATTTAATTAATCTTATTAAATAAATATAATCAATTAATTAATTAACTAATACCTAGTTAAATGTGACAACATTTATCACATTATATTATGTGTTACAGAGAACATTTTTCTGTGTCACATTAATATCTTAAGTGTGAAATAATACTAAATAATTCTAAATTAAATATGTATAATTCATTCTATATATTGAATAAATGTTATAGAGGTGATATTAGGAACCTATGGACCTATAACTCAAGCCCTAATAAATTTGATAAATAATTAAACTCTTTAATTAATGTGAAAAATTTATTAGATTTAGTATTACTCCATTGAAAAACTGAAACTACACTCTTGAAATTATAATGATTATTACTCAAAGAAAATTAGCAAGTAGTCCGTTATTATAATCATTACATGCAAGTCAGTCATCCGGCCATAAATAGTTCATAACAAGAGTTGGGTTCAATTTTCGTTCACCGTTCTTAGTATATCTTTATCATTAAGTTCCAATACTTCTCTAATGAATAGTTAATTCATGATCTTATTATGAACAAGTACTCTATTATTCAAATCTTGAATCATCAGTCAAGAGAACTATTCTTCTAACTTCCATAAGAGAGGAACGGATTCTGTATTTGTATAATAATATTGTTTCCAATTATTTATTCTATCATGTTTCTAAGATGCTAAGTTATAATATGTTTTTAGATAAATCTTACCATGCAAGTCAAAAAACACAATGTCATAAACAAGAGTATAACAAATACTCAGAATTTAGGCTGCCATATATATGATAATCATAGTAATAAATTTGAATGCTTTATTTGTAACGGACGATTATTAGAGATTCATAATTTATCTGGTCCGGTCCTATATAATCTTATTATATAAAGTACCTCTAGCCTAATGTCTCTTCATTAATAGCCTGGATAAGACTATTTCATTCTCAATAAGATTGGACTACACTTGTAAAATTTAATTAAAAATCCAAAACTTTAATTAATTATTACAGACTATTTAGAATATTAACCATAAATTTTATCCCTAAGCATATAAAATTTATATGCTAAATTTATAGTCATATTAATAATCATGAAATTTTCTTGATATTTATTAAAGTATTCCACAAAACATACAAGCAACCAAAATAATTTATAAATGTCACTTTATTTATTTATTAACATTATCTATAATGTTAATGCTTAAAGGGCATTAAACCTAGAAATCTGCCACTTGTCCTAAAGCATGTAAGACATGTCTCTTAGACTTAAGCCTTCCAAATATCCCTCAAAACTACTTGCAGGTAACGTCTTGGTGAAAGGGTAGGCAAGATTGTTTTTTGACACAATCTTCACTCCTTCCACGTCGCCTCAATGCACTATCTCTCTGATCAAATGATATTTTTGCTTTATATGCTTTCCACTTTTGTGGCTTCTGGGCTATTCTAAATTTACCATTGCACCACAGTAATTACAATATAGTTGAGTGGTTTATCTGTGTTGGAATGACTTCCAAGTCAGTGAAAAATTTACGGAGCCAAACAACTTCTTTAGCTGATTCTTAAGTGACCAAATATTTAGCTTCCATAGTCAAATCAACAATACAAGATTGTTTAATGCTTCTCCAAACTATAGCTCCATCATTAAGAGTAAACACTGACCCAAGCGTAGATTTATGTGTGTCTTTGTTTGACTGAAAATCAAAGTCAATGTATCCAGTAGGAATCATATTCTCACTAGATTATGCTAGCACATAGTTTCTTGTTCTCCTACGATACTTGAGAATCTGCTTAGCTTATTTTAAAAACATAAACTTTTTCAAGCATGAAGTTTAGAATTTTACCTAAACTTCACCAAGCTTTTTAATCCTCCTTTGAAATGCTCAAAACTTTGTTTTGCCCTATTCATAAAAACATGGCAAAACCTCATCAAAACCCTTCCAAAGCTTAAAGAAAATCACTAAATCCCATAAGAAAAAGTTTGGGATTTTACCTCCATAAGTACCACATCTTGAACCAAACCCTTTGAACTTGCTTTAAACATGATTTGAGCTTGGAATTCATCAAATTTTTTTGAGAAAGAATTGCTTTGTGGTGGCGGTTTTGAAGGAAGAAAATGGAGCCCTTTTTTCTTTCTTTCTTTCCTTCTTTCTTCCTTCCTTCCTTCCTTTCTTTCTTTCCTTTAAACATTTCTCTCTCTTCTTCTTTTTTTTCTTGCACCTTGGAGATCATTACCTTGGTCTCTTATATGATAAATTGATTCACTTTTTTTTCCTTTTCTTTTCTCTTTTTTTTTTTGTAAATAAAAAGGTGACGAGTCACTTGGTAATCAATTAGGTTACTTTGGGTGGCCAAATGTGATTGGGCCACATTAGTGGATGTGGTGGCCTAATCAAAACTTCCAAGGTGTCCCACTAAATATTTACGCAGTCTAAGTTAATACTGATAGTTTTTTTCCTATACTACCGGTTTTTTTTTATACAATTTATGAGGTCCCATAATCTCCCATAATTATTTTCATCCATCACATAATATAATTCCAATACTATCTAACTTCATACAGTCTAAATTCATACTGATATTATTTTTCTTATACTGCCGGTATGTTCTCTATACTACTACAACATTTCTTATTCATCCATATTCTCTAAACAGTATTATTTCTATACTGCTTTAACTTAAACAGTCTAATTTTTGTACTGCTTAACCTTAAACAGTCCAATTCCTACACTGTATTACTTTTGCAAAGTAATTTTTTTTACTACATAACTTTATCAGTGTACTTCTTTACACTGCATTATTCTAATACTGTATAAATTTTTGTATTATTATACAATATTTTTCATCTTAACACAATCTTCAACTTAATGCATTAGAAATTATTAGGTGTTACAATTTACCCTCCTTAAAAATTTTTGTCCTCAAAAATTAAAACCTTCTTGGGTAGTTGATTTTCCTTATCACCCTTTTCGTTCTTAACATGCTTTCTTGCATCATTACTTTCTTACTAAAAACTAAGCCTCCATCTTGGAACTTCAACAATTTTCATCATGTTATTGACATATATATTTTTAAATTGTGCACTACACTTCTACTACGCAACTCTGATATTTCAACATCTGAGGGTAGTTTCCATTAATTTAAAGGTTTAGCATTCTACTAATGAATTCTATTCTTGAAAATAGGGTTTATTTTTATTGAAATTGCATCATAGCTATCAAAAGATTAAGGTCATCCGACCATAAATCCATGATTTTTTGGTCCCATATCCATTCTACAATTAAATTTTTTGTAATTTTCTTCATGGCGTATAAATCTCCAGCTTGCATCCTCCAACCCATGAGGTTTTCGCTGATAGACTTGACATCATTGTCTTGACCATGATTCCCATCTGAGAGGTTACGAGCTCATTTGCATGTCTCAGCTTAGCTACGAAATGCTTGAGTTGGAAAGAATCGCATAATTAGTCATCTAATGTTTAGTTGCTCTTAGGTATGCTTGCTTTATAGAGCACCAAAAATCACTTTTGAATCTCCATTATTCTATTATCTTGATCTGTTCTCCTCGTTTTGCATAATTCAATACCAAATGACTTCTAACAGAGCGAGATTTGCTCAAACGGACAACACCATTGGGCGCAAGGACAACATTACGTGTCATGAGCTCATCTTCTTATTTTTGAGCCGTTGGCCATCTATTGACCATCATTGGCCATGTTTAGTCATCGTTGACTTGACACTGTGAATGGATGACAACTATCGTCGACTTGCGAGGACATTCTAGCATATATCATCACATTCATCCTTTGACCTTTGCCTTCTTGTTGCTCATCTAGGTGTGCCGATATCAAAGGCTATACCCAACATAAACATGTATTCGTTAAATTCTTTCTTACTTAACTTAACTTACTTTCTTGAGCTATGGTGTAATGAACATATGGTAGCGCGAGATGGGATGGAAGGATACCGCTCTGATACCACCTGTGATGACTTGCCTTTTTGGGTAGTCACTTTACTTTCTTAAACATCGTTCTTAAACAGTAATCTTACTTATTTAGTAAGAAAAATACTGAATTAATTTTTTTTTCCTTTTAAACATCCTTTAAAACATTCTTATAAGCTATTGCGACCTCTGTAGCCATTCAAGTTGAGACCTCGCTCAACACTTGCCTTTAAAACCATTTCAAATCGTTTTTTAAAACTTAATAGGAAATATTTACTAAAACATAGCTTAAAACTTAACTTTATAATTATATAAAACAATTTGTAAATTGTATCTTAAATCTTTGAAAACATTTCTTAATACTTTTACTTTATCGAAACTTTGACTTTTTTTTTGCACGTTGAAAATGTTGTATCAAATAGTGGGAAAACATGTTCTTTGTACATCGAAACTTACTATAGTGGTATCCATACCTAAATCTTTGTATCTACCCTCTGTAGCACCCAGCTCTTCTAACGGGTCCTATTGGTCGCCCATAAAACTACCTATAGCATGAAGAAACTTTTTATGAGCTTACGCTCAGTAAGTTCAAACTTAATCTCACAAATCATTAAAACATGTTTTAAACACTTTTCTCATAAAAACCTTTCTCTTAAAAATTTTTCATAAAACATTTCTAAAACGTTTTTCATAAATGCTTTTCATAAAACATTTACATGCAGCAATCCTCAACATGTTTTTCATAAAACATCATTTATAAACCTTTTCTTGTAAACATGTAAATGTTTTCATAAACACTTAACATAAAAAATTCTTTAGAATGTTTTTCATAAGCATTTAACGTAAATACTTTATAATAAGGAATACAAGCAAATTCATAATGCATGATTCCAATTATGCTTAATTATGAACTTCAATTATGAGTATTGTATGAACATTCTTTTCTTACTTTAACTTTCTACCTTTGTTCCTTAACTTTCCCTATCTTACTTTAACTTTCCATCCTTTGTTCCTTAACTTTCTTATCTTACTTTAGTGTTCGTACGAACATCATTAATCATGAGATCATAGACATGATGCTTCCCTTATAGAAGACTTGAGACCATCAAACACTGAGGTCATGTACCTCACATCTAGGAGGTCAAACTTTAACTTTACTTTCAGTACCTCACAACAAGGAGGTTAGTATGATATTTTCTTCTATCGTCTTTACTTTACCTTCTTTTTAACTTTACTGAGCATAACAAATGCTAACACATCATATGCAAACACCTTTGCAAATCATATCTTATACTTTAAAACCTATTGCATAACAAATGCAACATAAAACGCAAACACATTTTGCAAATCATAACTTGTACTTTAAAACTTATTACATGATAAATGCAACTTATTGTGTAACAAATGCAACATAAAACTTATAACTTATACCGTAAAACATTATGCATTAATAAAATGCAAAACATAATTCAAACATATTTTTTGCAAATACATTGTAAACTTTTACTTGATCTTTTAAAACTTTATGCACACCAAATGCAATCATGCTTTAACATAATAGTTGCAAATACATTGTAAATCTTGATTTAAACTGTAAAACGTTTTGCACAACTAATGCAAACATACTTTTAAAGACAACTTGTATAACAATTGTAATCACATTTGCAAACATATAAATAAGCATTTGAAAATCATTTACTTCATGCTGTAGATGAGGTTTAAAACTTAACCGGACTACGCTCTAGCGTTCTTTATTATGTTCTTTTTTCTTTCATTAGTCGGCCTCTTCTATCCTGATCAAACGATAGCTGACTCATTAATTAACTTTCTTTTTATCAATCTACTTGAATGATAATAAAATGTAAACATTAAATATTCATTCCTTTTTTCATAACTCGGTTTACTATCGGTTTGCCCTTCTCTTTACTTAATTTTGTAACCCACTGGTTATCTTTACCTTTGCTTAATTACATAACCACCGGGTTACCATTCTCTCTGCTTAGCTCGGCAACCCATCAAGTTACCTCCTTCTTTACTTGACTTTGTAACTTACGGAGTTACCTTGTTCTTAAGTGTTCCTTAGTTAAACTTTCTGTCTCACTGATAGTTTCGTTACTAACATATTAGGAACATTTTCCATCTAAGAGCTTTATGTTAATTCAGAGTGTTTGACTCCTTTCTAGCCATTTCCTCAAAAATAATGATTTTACCCTTAACGGGTTTTTCGTCAACTTCACAACTCTATAAAACCTATTGCTTAACTTTAATATTTCATTACTTATATATTATGGAAAAATTCCCCTAAGGAGCGTTTTTCTGATATCAAACGTTTTGGGTCCGTTTTGGCCATTTTCATAAAATGACTATTTTGCCCTTAATCTCTTTTTCTTGTATTCGTTCCTTTACTAAACTTTGAATCATTTAAAACTTAGCTTCTATGATTACTCATTGCCTACAGCAGTGTAGGAACTTAGCATTTCTAGGTGAAAACCCAATTTTCATGCAATTTTACGGGTTTGGGCCCGAAACACAAAAATATTTATATTTTTGCCCTTGGAACCAAAAATAATCTTTTTAAACCATTAGTTCCCATTTTTCAAGAGGATAAAATTTTCTTAAAGTACCTTACCCAAATTCCTCTAGTAAAAGGACGTTTTTTCCCCTCAAAGAATTTTTCAACTTTAACAAATTTTGTAAAATTTATAACTCCTAAACCGAGCAAAATTTTTAGAACTATTTGTGACATCCTAACAGTTTCGATGAGTTCTACAACTTTTGTGTTGTAACTTTCTTAAAATTTCAACATTTAGGGGGACTTTTTGGCTGATTTTCAAATCTATGGAGACTTTATAAAACTTTGCAATTTAGTCCCTTTTGAAATTTCACTAAAACCATTACTTTCTTCTTTCCATCATCATCACCACCAACATATAACATAAAACAACCATGCCTTAACATTCATCTTACATGCCATAGTCCAAAACATTTTATCAAACATATAGTATGCATTAAAAACATAAACTTTTTCAAGCATAAAGTTTAGAATTTTACCTAAACTTTACCAAGCTTTTTGATCCTCCTTTGAAATGCTCAAAACTTTGTTTTGCCCTCTTCATAAAAACCATGGCAAAACCTCATCAAAACCCTTCCAAAGCTTAAAGAATATCACTAAATCTCATAAATAAAAAAATTTAGGATTTTACCTCCTTAAGTACCAAATCTTGAACCAAACCCTTTGAAACTTGCTTTAAACAGGATTTGAGCTTGGAATTCATCAAAATTTTTTGAGAAAGAATTGCTTCGAGGGCAGCGGTTGTGAAAGAAGAAAATGGAGCCCTTTTTTCTTTCTTTCTTTCTTCCTTCCTTCCTTTCTTTCTTTCTTTTCTTTAAATGTTTCTCTCTCTTCTTCTTTTTTTTTCTTGCATGTTGTAGACCACTACCTTGGTCTCTTATATGATAAATTGATTCACTTTTTTTTTTTTTAAATAAAAATGTGATGAGTCACTTGGTAATCAATTAGGTTACTTTGGGTGGCCAAATGTGATTAGGCCACATTAGTGGATGTGGTGGCCCAATCAAAACTTCCAAGGTGTCCCACTAAACTTTTTACGCAGTCTAAGTTTATACTGATAGTATTTTTCTTATACTGTCGGTATTTTTTGCATACAGTTCATGAGGTCCCATAACCTCCCATACTTATTTTCATCCATCACATAATATAATTCTAATATTATCTAACTTTTTTATAGTCTAAATTTATACTGATAGTATTTTTCTTATACTTTCGGTATGTTCTCTATATTACTACAGCATTTCTTATTCATCTATATTCTCTAAACAGTATTATTCTTATACTGCTTTAACTTAAACAGTCTAATTTTTGTACTGCTTAACCTTAAACAGTCTAATTCTTACATTGCATTACTTTTGCAGTGTAATTTTTTATATTACATAACTTTATAAGCGTACTTCTTTACACTGCATTATTATAATACTGTATAAATTTGTGTATTATTATATAGTATTTTTTCTTAAATTGTATTTTTCATCTTAACAAAATCCTCAACTTAATGCATTTTTAATGCATTAGAAATTCTCGGGTATTACACTTTGTGGTGTTTAAAACAAGTTAGCAAGGTCAGCGTGGAATGGCTAGCAAGGGAGAAGACCAAAGTGGTTGGCAAATATCCCCCAAGAAAGCATGGTTGGACTGGATATGTTGAGAAGGATACTGTTGGATAGACAAATATATATTCGATTGAGGTTAGATGGTTTAATTGCTGAATTTTACATAAACCTGACATTTACATATAATTTTATACTTTGAACTACAGTGAAGATCAAGAATCAATAAAAAATAATATTAATAATAATAATATCCCCTAGGACTTGAACCCATAACTCTATAACTTGAAAAAAATTTAGAACACCCGCCAAACACCAAATTGAGCTAGTCTCAATTGGGAAATTACATTCAACATCTTGGGTGTATTTCATCAAAATATTTCTCTATGAACCTACCAAGAGTTTGTTCCTTTTACCAATTTTAGAGTCATATATGAAGAAGTATTTCCACAACACATCTTTTTAACCATAAAGATGTTGGAATTCAATGTGAAAATGCAGCAGAAAAACAGATCGATTGATAAACAAAATTTTTTTAAAATCTTTGTTTATCAGGAGTAGCTATATATTTTTAAATAAATATAGAAAACTTGGAAGAATTTGTTTCACACATTTTGAAGGCCCATCAAGGTATCCTAATTTTCCTCTTTGATGCCATGATTTTCCAATCGAAGCCTCTATGCCAATAAAACGACGAGTAGCCATCAAACTACAAGAATAAATTAGTCTAACACTTTTCTAGATCTGCTATGTACTTAACACATGAGATAGCATACCTTGTTTTTCAAAGAAAAGAACTCTCAGCTTTTTCTCTCTAGAGACTTCAGAAAAAATATAACGTATATGAAATAACTGGTATCTCTTTCTTTTTATAACAGACCAATCAATTATTAATTTAATTAATTTTAAATTTTAAAAAACTAACCACTAAACTCTTTAGTAGATAAACCACACACATCTTCAATAGGTATGTTGAGGAAGTACTTAAAGTACCTTCACATTTTTTCCCTTCTTTTTGAACCATGAAAGTGTACGTGCATACACACACACACACACACATACAAAAATGTATATTTGTTTTAAAAAACAAAACTCAAGCTTATCTATAGTATATCATATATATATATATATATATGTTCAAAAAACAAAAAGAAGTCACGTACATCACATGTTTGTGTATATATATATATAATTTAAATAAATCTTTTATATTTAAATTTAAAAATAAATCATATTTATTCAAAAATTAATTTTAAATTAATTAGTTAATTATTTAATTTTGTGTCCAAGCTGGAGTAGATAAAATGTGGTCCCACCACATATGTGTGATGCAAAAAAATTAAAATATATTCAAATAATCTTATTATTCAAATATTATCAATTAATTAATTTAACATGTATTTAATTAATCTTATTAATTAAATATAATCAATTAATTAATTAACTAATGCTCAGTTAAATGTGACAACATTTATCACATTATATTATGTGTCACAGAGAATATTTTTCTGTGTTACATTAATATCTTAAGTGTGAAATAATATTAAATAATTCTAAATTAAATTTGTATAATTCATTCTATATATTGACTAAGTGTTATAGAGGTGGCATTGGGGACCTATAGACCTATAACTCAAGCTCTAATAAATTTGATAAATAATTAAACTCTTTAATTAAAGTGACAAATTTATTAGTTTCAGTGTTACTCCACTAAAAAACTGAAACTGCACTCTTGAAATTATAGTGATTATTACTCAAAGAAAATTAGCAAGTAGTCCATTATTATAATCATTACATATAAGTCAATCGTCTATACATAGTTCAAAACAAGAGCTAGGTTCGATTTTCATTCACCGTTCTTAGTATATCTTTATTATTGTGTTTCAATAATTCTCTAATGAATAGTTAATTCATAATCTTATTATGAACGAGCGCTCTATTATTCAAATCTCAAATCATCAGTCAAGAGAACTATTCTTCTAACTTCCATAAGGGAGGAACGGATTTCGTATTTGTATAATATTATTTCCAGTCATTTATTCTATCATGTTTCTAAGATGCTAAGTTATAAGATGTTTTTAGATAAATCTTACCATGCAAGTCAAAAATCACGATGTCATAAACAGAAGTATAACAAATACTCAAGATTTAGACTGCCATATGAATGATAATCATAGTGATAAATTTGAATGCTTTATTTGTAACAGACGATTATTAGAGATTCATAATTTTTCTAGTCTAGTCCTATATAATCTCATTATATAAAGTACCTCTCATCTAATGTTTCTACATTAATAGCTTGGATACGACTATTTCATTCCCAATGAGATTGGACTGCACTTGTAAAATTTAAATAAAAATCCAAAACTTTAATAATTATTACAAACAATTTAGAATATTAACCATAAATTTTATCCTTAAGCATATAAAATTTAAATGCTAAATTTATAGTCACAATAATGATCCTAGAATTTTCTTGATATTTATTAAAGTATTCCACAATACATATAAGCAAACAAAATAATTTATAAATATCACTCTATTCATTTATTAACATTATCTACAATGTTAATGCTTATAAGGCATTAAACCCAGCAATCTGCCACTTATCCTAAAGCAAGCGAGACATGTCTCTTAGACTTAAGCCTTCCAAATATCCCTCAAAACTGCTTGTAGGTAACATCTTGGTGAAAAGGTAGGCAAGATTATTTTCTAACACAATCTTCACTACTTCCACATCGCCTTAATGCACTATCTATCTAATCAAATGATATTTTTGCTTTATATGCTTTCCTCGTTTGTGGCTTCTGGGTTCTTCTGAATTTGCCATTGCACCACAGTTATTACAATACAGTTGAGTGGTTTATCTGTGTTGGAATGACTTCCAGGTCAGTGAAAAATTTACGGAGCCAAACAACTTCTTTAGCTGATTCTCGAGTGACCAGATATTCAACTTCCATAGTCAAATTAGTAATACAAGATTGTTTAATGCTTCTTCAAACTATAGCTCCATCATTAAGAGTAAACACTGATCCATGCATAGATTTACATGTGTCTTTGTTTGATTGAAAATCAAAGTCAATGTATCCAGTAGGAATCATATTCTCACCAGATTATGCCAGCATATAGTTTCTTGTTCTCCTAAGATACTTCAGAATCTGTTTAACCATGACCCAGTGATCTAATCCTGAGTTAGATCGATACTAACTGACTATACCCACTACATAGCAAATGTCAAGCCTTTTACATAATATGGCATATATTAAACTTGCCACCGTAGATGCATAGGGTACCTGTCTCATGTTTTCTTCCTCTGGAGGTGTCTTAGGGCACTGTTCTTTTGAAAGATAAACTCCATGACATGGAGGTAAATTACTTTTCTTGGAGTTTTATATCAAAAATCTAATAAGCACCTTATTGATGTGCGATGCTTTAGACAACGATAATAGTTTTCTTACAATCTCTTATGAGTTGGATTCTAAGAACATACCTTGCCTCCCAAAACTTTCATTTAGAATTGATTGGTGAGCCATTTCTTTATATTTGATAACATCCCTACATCATTCTTATTGAGTAGAATATCATCTACATAAAGAACTAAGAAGACTACCTTCTTATCTTTGATGTACTTGTATACACAAGGTTCATCGACATTTTGATCGAAACCATAAGAGTTGATCGCCTCATCAAATCTTATGTTCTAAGATCTTGAAACTTGCTTAAGTCCATAGATGGACTTTTGCAACTTGCAAATCTTTTGCTCTTGACCTTTGACCACAAAATCTTCTGGTTCCACCATGTAGATGTTTTTCTTAAGATAGTCATTCAAAAAGATAGTCTTTACATGCATTAACCATATCTCATAATAAAGACATGTAGCAATGGATAAAAGGATTCGAATGGATTAAAGTATAGCTACGAATGAGAATCTTTAAGATTGTGCATTTGATGGACAGATTATGCAGAGGACAAGAATCTTAAAGTTAATAGTCTAAATGATAAGGTCTGTAATCAAGGAAATAAAGTTAGACACTTTATTCATGTTAAGATTGTTATATTGTCGACATCTCTAACAAGAGCTGACTTGTCTTGGTCACTGGAGTGGGACTCCGCGGGTAGAAATATTGGCATATTATCATATGTGAACATAAATTGGATCGAGAAAAAAGTAGAATTGATTTGATTAATAATTTCATTTGTTTACATCAATTCATTTTAGACAATCATATATGTTATGTCTAAATCCTGAAATGAATCAATAGGCCCGTATTCTTGAATTGTGTCTTTTATGTACCAAAGGGTGACATCCTAATTGATAATGGTATGTATACCAATGCATTTGAGACAAGACTCTTCACTAATGTATATCTGTTGCTCATAGATATGGAATTCATAGCTCTTTTATAGAGTTAGTGATATTCTCTTATAGGCATTATCCTATAATTGAAAGACTGGAGTGCTCACTCAACCATTTAGATACATAAGTTTAACCAAATGGTATATTATTTATAAATAATAAGTATTCCAATGGTGAGATAATGAAACATAGGATAAAAATAATCAGGAAGGTAGAACGGAATGTATCCTTAAGCCGATTATGAACATCCTATGGGGATGTTACACATTATGATATGTGATGGATGATTAGCTTATTGGAGCATTGTAATTTTATATAATTCAAGAGTATAGCTCTAAGCATTTAGTGGAGTAGCATTAGACTTGCTAATTATAATATCAGAGATATGTTATTTTATAATTATAGGAGCTTAATCTATATATGTCCATCAGGTCCTTTTTCCTAGCTCATAATAATTTCTGTAACGATAAGGCATGTTTTTCTTATATATTGGTGACTTGTGTTAATTATTAGGTTGGTTGAAATTCAATAAAAGTGGATTAAATAAGACATGTTAGTCTATTGGTTGAGTCAATTTTTGTGAAATTAATTGAAAATAAACATGTTGAATTATTTGGATAATATTTTGTTTGATACAGGATCATCTACAGATGATTGTTTTAATCAAATAACTTCTTTATTAGGTTATTTGAATTAAAATTGAGACTCTATCTAAGATTGTTGTTTGAAATAAGATATTCTGAGATTTCTATATTATCGCTCGATCAACAGGCTAGTGGTTGAGTTTAGTAGGCTGATAGAGCTAGTTCGGCAGGTCGATCTCCCAGATCTATATGCTGAACATGCGATAATCAAGTTACAGATTTTTAACGCATTTTTCATTAGAACTTGATCTAGACTCAAATTTTGAAGCCTAATATGATATGACTAACCCCAAATTCGACACTATATGAAGGGAACTATTTTTCATTGTTTCTTAGATCATTTGAGAAGAATAGAGTGATTACTCTAGTGAAAGAAACTCTAAAACTCCAAAGAACTTTTCCTCAATATCATGAAACTTAGCTCTAGTTATTCTCAAGTGGTTGGAAGGAGAGTCATCAAAGGAAAGACTGTACAAGGTGCGATTACCCATACTCTGATCGTGAAAAGAGAATAGAAAGAAAGACTAATTGGTTGAGGCTCTTTCGGAATGCTTTTCTCTACTTAATGCTATCTTCGGTATACAACAAAGGTATGTAAGATCCATTATTAATTTATATACTTAGCATGTCAGACTTGTTATTTGGAAAAGACTTCGATTTTAAAAATTTTAAAATTTTGCTCTGTATTGTTTTCTAACAATTGTTGTTAGAGCCATGATTTTATCTTTATTTTATAGGTTTGTGATCACACTATGTACATAAATTTTGTGATTTTAATCTCTCCTATGCTTAAATTTAATTTTTTGGACACTTGGCACTTTAGGGTTTCTATATAATTAAATGTTGTTAGGAGATTATGTGGTGAATGTTTATTTATCAATTATGGTTAATTAAATTTCTATTTTAATTATTATATTAATTAATTTTATCGGTTTTAGTTCTTTACAGGTTAGAATATGTATCTGGGTTTTTCATGTAATTAGATAGCGATCTATCATCACCATCTAGGATTTATTATTTTAGTTTTGATTTGTAAAATTTGTGTTAAAACAATTATTTGAAGTGAAGACGGATCTAGAAGATGGGGATGATTGGAGTTTTCTTTTTTCTTTTTTTTTTTTGTGTGTTTATAAATTTTCATGTTTTTGAATTGTTGAAAAATAAATTAAAAACTGCTTAAAAATAATTATTACAAAAGTTTATAAAAAAACTGGTTCAGCATCGGTCGACTGGCTGTTACATAGTACCGGTAGACCGATGGTCATATAATTGCTTTCTAAAATATTGCGTTTTTTGGTGCAATTTTTTTATTTTGTTTTTGAGACAATTCTAAGAAACATGAAATTTTATGACAACAAGAAAAATAAATTTTTAATCTATTTGAGATTGAAGAATTGAAGATGGATGCCACATAATGAAGGATACAATGAGAAGATACAAGATGAAGAATCGATGATATGTTTCGATTAATGTTTTGTAATCTTTATTTTCTTTTCTCTAGGATTAAACCATGATATTACGATTGTTTATTATATTGCTTGTAGCATCGCTTGTTTGCATTTTAATATGTTTCACTATATATGTTGATAACATGTCATGTAGAATAGGGAGTGCCACTCATTAACAATTGTTCATGCGTACTAAAATAAGACATTGACTTTTAAAATATTGAGTGGGAGAAGGTTTTCGAAGAAAGGACCTAAAGCCTCCGTCGTTGGTCCATACGTAGCACATGGTGGCTCTGACCCTTAGGAAGGGATTTCATCCTGTATTGGGTTGGATCTCCAAAGGGATAATTTATTTTAGCATGATTTGTCATTGTACACCCCTAGGTGGTGATTATAAATCATGGATAAAATAGTTGAAATGATGTTATGCACTTAAGATTAATTTTATTATTTATCTCCCTAGGAGCTCTATTAATTAAATTAATGGCCAAAGAAAATGATTTTTAGTATATGCTAGATCAGACAGGTCTTGGATGGCATATATTAATAGGAGGGGATCTATGTTTCTAATTTAATTTGGCAAGTCTCTCCTAGGCCGCTTAATGAATTATGAGTTGGGAATTACCGTTGTAAGATTATAATATTTTCAAGGTTTTGACACATAAACACATTGTATACTTACTTATTTATGTTATTATTCTAAACTGTTGTGGGATGTTTGCTTATATTTTGTAATGCTCAGAAGATTAATTAAGTGGTTTTAGTGTGTAAAATGATAGGTTAGTGTGCCAAATTATAATTTGAGCCTAATCTAAATATTTTGCAATGATGTCTTAATAAATTCAACTTTTAAATTAATTTGATCATTTTAATTTGTTATTTTGAATCTTTGAAACAAAACTATTTGTTAAATACCAAACCCATCCTGTTTGGAAACTGTGTATTGCACACAAGTTTCTCGTGTTGGTTTTACTCCTCTCTGTTTAAACTCTCTCTCTCCTTTTCCCTCACTCTTTCATGCTTTCTCTCCCTCTTCCTCTCTCTCTCTCATCTCACCTTCCCTACCTCTCTCTCTCTCTCTCTCTTCTTTTCTTAAATTTTTGAATCAAAAATAAATCCAAGCTTTGGTTTTCAAAGGATTAAAGGCTCAGGAACATGATTTAACAACCATAAACTCGATTCAAGGATTGAATCAACGTTAGTTTTCAAAATTTCAAAACTTTTTCAATTTTTTAATTTTTCTTGTATTTTGAAATCTAAGTTCATGTAAGCTTAGAAAATCTTTAATCTAAGTTAGAGAAGCATAAGGTAACTAGAATCTAAGCTTAGTTTGAAGAAAAACGGATTTGAATCAAGATTTTTCATTTTTCCTCCATTTTTCTATTTTTGGATTTTATTGGATTTTTCTATGTAAATCCTATTTAAACTAGTTTAGAAATGTTTTATTATGCTTTCCTATCATCTATGAGTGTTTTTCATGCTTGGGGAATGAGAAAAATAGGTTGAAATTGAGAATTGAGCTCGGAAGGCCGAGGCTCAGGTTTTGGAAAATTCCTGAATTTCCCAATTCAACAGGCCAAACTTCATGTTCGACAGGCAGGATTCATAAGTTCAGCAAGTCGGATTCATACGACTGGTAGGCTAAACCTAAAAAAGTTCAACCGACCGGACCTGGTTTGTTGGCAGGTCAAACTGCACAGTTTGGTAAGCTAACCGAACCTTATGAAAAATTTGTCATTTTCATCCGTTTTTACTGTTTTAAATCCTGATTGAGAATTTAAACTTTATAGTATGATTTTGCAAACTAAATGGCATACTAAGACACCATGAGATAGGTTATTAATGTGAAATATCCTAAGCTAGAAATTGATGAGCTCAGTTTATGTTTAAGGTCATTTGTGGTTCCGTGGAGCTAACATATAGTAGAGTAGGACTGCGGTGCTAAGTCACAATGCAGGATGTTGAGGACTTCTACCCCTTACTTAGGTAGCTAGGTTTTTAATGATTTTGGTCTTAAAAGAATTTCTCCAAAATTTTTTCAATAAGTGACATAATCTTTTGAATGCTTTCAAAAGGGGACTTTTGGCCACAACATGATTTCTTTCAAAATAATCTTTTACAAAATGATTTCCTTCAAAGTGATTTCTTTTAAAATGAATTTCAAGGAACGATTTAAATTAACTTCTTAGAAAATTTCATTGTTTGTCAAAGAATGAATGCTCATAATGAATTAAATAATGAATGTAATTAAGAACACTCGATAAATGGGTTTTAAATAATAATAGAAATAAATAGGCGGCATGATGTCATATCAAAGATCGGGTCATGTAGAGTGCGACCTTGGGGGCAGATCCCAAAACCCTAGCTCGGCCACTACGGTGGTGACATTATGGCTTTGCCAAAGAACAAATGATAAGGAATAATTCCAGAAAGGAGATTTTAAGGGTAAGAATGAATTTAATATGTTTGTTCATCCTTTTGAAATATTTACAAAATATTTTCGGACATGAAATTTATATTTAGAATTAATGTTTTTAAAACCTTATTCCTACTGAGCCTTTTGCTCACTTTTTACTTGTTTTCAAATTTTTCCCCCTCTAGGTGGAACCCAGCTTAGGACTGACGGAGAGTCTATTGCCCGGACTCGCGAGCAATAGAGAAACTGGAGTAGGTTAGTAGCTGTAGCAATTCAAGACATATATTGTTTAAATTTTATTTTTCTTGTTGGACTGTGACTGTAATAATTTATTGTCGATACTATATGTGTGCACATGTTGTGGGCTTGGTGGGACCCAACATGTACCCTCCTTGCCCTCTCTATTATTTTATTTCTTTTTATTTCCTTCTTATCCATTTTACTATTTTTAATAATTGAACAAAAGTTTTTAAATTGTATCACATTTTAATATAATTAATTAATTCCTTTAATTGAAAATTTTTAACAAAACTTAATTAAATTAGTCTAATTAACCACCACGTCACCACTCGTACTCTAAAGCGTGACATATTTTGTATATGATTCTTTATTGTAGATCAAAATGTCTAAAAATGTTTTATTTTTGATACTTGAAAAAAATACATTAACTAACGAGAATTATATTGGAAAAGGAACGTGAATATCATCATTTCCTCTAAGAAATTAAAATTTGTGCTAACTACCATGTGTCCTGCTAAGCCTACTAGTGAATTCACTAATGAGCAAATCTAAGCGTATGATCGTTGAAAAAATGCTAATGATTAGGTCAGCTGTTACATTATGGCTAGCATGAATAATATGTTATAAGCTCAACATGAGGATTATGAGATTGCTAGGTAGATCTTGGATAATCTAGAAGACATATTTGGAGGCCAAGCCTTTGAAAAGAGCTCTTTGAAAGCTCCTCAACTGCAAACAAAGACCAGGGACTCTTGTGAAAGAGCATATGATGTTGGCCATAGGTTACCTCGTTGAGGCTCAAACCAATGGAACTGACATTGATGCTGAGTCATAGATGACTATGGTCTTTGAGACTCTCTCTAAGGAGTTTAATATCATTTAGAGCTTCATATAATTTGAGCAATAGATAGGATTCCTTGACTGAGCTAATAAAGCATTTATAGAACTTCGATAATTTGATCAAGGAAGCTTCGACTAGTGGGGAGCCGAACTTGGTGGCTGTATCTGGTTCCAAACCCAACTCTATGAATAGAAAGAGGTAGAGGGCTAAGAATAGGAAATCTTTTGTCCCAACATGAGGCAAGGACAATAAAAAGAAAAAAGAGGAATGCGAATAAGCTAAAGTGCTTTTTTTATAGGAAAGTTAGGCATATCAAGAAGAATTGCAAGGGCTTCTTATCATGAGAAGGTAAGTGTGAATTCTAATTATTGAAACTTGTTTAGTTAAGAAATCAAATGACACTTGGGTCAAAGATTCTGGAGTGACTAATCATGTTTGTGTTTCTCTGTAGAGGTTTAAGGAAATAAGAGGTCCACTGTATGAGCACTTCACATTGTGAATTGGTAATGGATCCTTAATGTTGATTGAAGTAATGGGAGACGTCCATCTTTACTTTGATAGTTATATGACTTTAGTTTTGAGAGACTATTTTTATATTCCTAAACTTAAAAGGAATTTAATTTCTATCGCTTGTTTATCTAAAGATTTTTATTCAGTTTCTTTTAAAAATAAAGTTATGATTCGTAAAAACAAATCTTTTATTTGTAATGGATGGATGCAAAACAACTTATACTTTATCAAACTTAAGATAGACTTACTGCTTAACATTGAGGTTAATAATAACTCTAAAATACTTAAAACTTCTCATTCTAATAAGGCTTATCTTTGGCACTTACCGTTACGTCAAATTAGCATAAATAGGATTCAAAGGTTGGTAAGAGATGGACCTTTAAGCCACTTAAGGATAGAATCTATACCACAATATGAATCTTGTTTGGAGGACAAAATGACCAAAAGACCATTCAGGTCTAAGGACTATCGAGCCGAAAGGGTTCTAGAACTTGTGTATAGTGATGTTTGTGGTCCCATGAACATCAAGGCACGAGGAAGGTATGAGTATTTTGTCATTTTCATTGAAAATTACTAAAGATATGAGTATGTCTACCTAATGCATCATATAAGCGAAACTTTTGACAAGTTTAGGGAGTTTTGAGCTAAAGCAAAGGAGCAATTAGGTAAACCCATAAAGGCACTCTGATCCGATTGAGATGGAAAATACCTTTCTGATGAGTTTTTAGGACACTTATTAGGGAGTAGGATTTTTATCCCATTTGACTACACCAGGCACTCCGTAGTAGAATGGAGTGATTCAGAGAAGAAATAGGACTTTGTTTGACATGGTTAGGTCTATGATGAGTTATTTAACCTTGCCTATATCCTTTTGGAGATATGCACTACAAACTATATCTTATCGTTTGAACAATGTGCCTTCAAAATCGATTTCTAAAATTCCTCACAAGTTGTGGATGGGGCAAAAGACATCCTTAAACTATATTTACATATGGGGATGTCCTACTCATTTCTTGTTTAAAGAAGCGAATAAGTTTAAAACACGTTCAAAAGTATGTATATTTGTAGGATATCCGAAAGGGACTAAAGGGGTTTATTTTTATAACCCAAAAGAAAATAAATTCATGGTTTCAATGAATACTACTTTCCTTGAGAAAAGTTACATGAACAAATTTAAGCCTCATAGTATTCGAGGAGTTAGAGAGTGATTCGATCACTTTGGGGGTTTTGGTTAAAACCAATCCAATCAATGTAGAAAAACCGATCAAACAACAACTTAGGGAGCTTCGGCATAGTAGGAGGATTGGGCATTAACTCAAGAAGTATATGTTCAATGGTGAAGCTTACTTGGCTAAATTGGTTGAACATGATAAGGATACTTACACTTACACAAAGGCTATAGAGGATATTGATTCAAAGCTCTAGATAGAAGCTATGAACACTAAGATGAAGTCTATGAAGACTAATCAAGTTTGGGAGCTTATGGACCTTCCCAAAAGGGTAAAACCTATAGGGCATAAGTGGGTCTGCAAGAGAATGAGAGGAGCATATGAGAAAGATGAAACTTATAAGGCTAGACTAGTAGCAAAGGTATACATGTAAAAGGAAGAAATCGATTATAAGGAAACCTTTTCACCTATAGCCATGCTTAAGTCCATTCGCTTTCTCTTGTCTATAACTACCACTCTTGACTACAAGATTTATAAATAGATGTCAAGACGGCCTTTCTAAATAGCTATCTTGATGAGACCATGTATATGGTGCAGCTAGATGAGTTCAAAGCTAAGGGTCAAGAGAGTAAGATTTGTAAGTTGCTAAAGTCTATTTATGGACTTAGGCAAGCTTCCCATTCTTGGAACATAAGATTTGATCAAGTGACCAAGACTTATGGGCTCGAACAAAATGTGGACGACCTACATGTTTACAAACACATTAATGATAGAAAGGTGGTTTTTCTAATGCTCTATGTAAATGGCATTCTCCTTATTGGCAATGACGTTGAGGCATTGTCATTGATCAAATTATGGTTGACCAAGTAGTTTGACATGAAGGATTTGGCTGAAACTAATTATGTTTTAGGTATCCAAATCTTTTGGGATTGGAAGAACAAATGATAGCTTTATTCCAAGCTACCTACATAAATAAAATTCTTGAGAAGTATGCTATGCAGAATTTCAAGAAAAATGAGCAACCATTTAGGTCTAAAATTACTCTTTTTAAGAAAGACTCTCTAGAGTCTGATGAAAAAAGAGAATACTTGAAGAAGATGGCTTATACTTCAACAGCGAGCAGTCTCATGTATGCTATACTTTGCACATGACTAGACATTTATTGTTCGGTTGGGATCGTAAGTTAATTTTAGTAGGATCTAGGATCAAACCATTGGGTTGTGGTCCCACATATTTTCAAGCACTTGAGAAGGGCAAGAAGTTATATGCTAGTATATTCTGATGAGGATCTAACACCTCTTAGATACACTAATTTAGATTTTCAATCCTGTCTAGATTCGAAAAGATCGACTTTAGGATCTATGTTTACTCTAGGAGGAAGTGCCATGGCTTGGAGAAATGTCAACCAAGATTACACTTTAGATTCAACGATGGAGACCGAGTATGTGGCCTTAGTGAAGCTTTGAAAGAAGCTATGTGGCTCTGCAAGTTTCTTGGGGATCTTTAGGTTGTTCATGGCATAGGTAAGGCGATGTCGCTAAAAAATGATAACACTATAGCAACAGCTAATGCTAAGGAACCAAGATTTCACAAGAAGATTAAGCATATACGTCAAAAGTATCATGTGGTAAAGGACTTCATTGAGGGTGGACATGTTGCAATATGCAAGATCATGTTCGAGGACAATATAGTTGATCCTTTTATGAAGACACTACTAACGAGAGTTTTCAAAAAGCATGTAGGGGCTATAGGGATGCGAAACGTCAAATTTGCTCACTTAGAGCAAGTGGGAGATTATTAGATTAGATGCATGAAAGATTAAATGATATAATAAGATTTTGGAGACATTTAATATATAAAGAGTTTATTTATCATTCATATACAAAATGTTGTCCTCTTTATGTTCATTATTGTTGAATGTATGATAAGCAAACGAAAGTCTGAGACTATCAATCTAAATCTTAAAGATCGTGCATAAGATGAATAGATTATGCAAAAGAAAAGAATATTAAAGGTGATAGTTTAAATGATAAGGTCCGCAATCCAATGAATAAAGCGAGACGCTTTATTCATGTTAAGATTGCTATATTGTCTATATCTCTAGTGGGAAATGACTTGTCTTGGTCATCGGAGTAGGTCTCTGTGAGTAGAAACATTGATATATTGTCATAAGTGATGATATATTGGATCAGGACAAAAGTAGAATTGATTTAATTAATACTTTTATTTTTTTAAAATCAATTCATTTTAGACAATCATATGTGTTATGTCTTAATCCTGAAGTAAATCAATGGGCCAGTATTCTTGACTTATGTCTTTTGATGTACCAAAGGATTGTTGGAAAATAGTACGTAGCAGAATTTTAAAAATTTTATATCAGAGTATTTTTCAAAACACAAGTTTGACATGCTATATGCATAAATTGATCGAATCTTACTAACCTTTGAATGTCGAAGAACTCCCGTAATCCGTGAAGAAAAGTAACGTCCTAGAAGAGCCTCAACTAACTGGTCTTCTTTACTATTCTCTATCCACGATAGGAGTGAGTGTCGGCTCACACGTACAGCTCTTCCTCAAGGTAATTCTCCTTCCAACCAATTAAGAGAACCCAAAGCTAGTGCTCGTGATTTGTGAACAAGAGCTCTCAAGGAGTTTCAGAATCTCACCATCAGAGTTTCACTCTTAATCTCTCAATTGATCTAAATAACTCATGAGACCCATTCCCTATTTATAGAGGTTAGGTCTAGGGTCATTCCTTATTAGATAAGGTCTTATAAATTTGAATCAGAATCAAATTTGGATTAATATCTGATGAAATCTGTGTGAAAACACGTGATTTTTTATTCGCGCATAGGCAGGCCGAACTTGCCCCATCTGCAGGCCGAACTTGAGGATCGACATGCCGAACTACTGAAAAAAAAATCCCAGCGAATCTTTTATTTTTCACCTGAGATTCTATAGGATAAAGCCCTAGTTTTAATTCAAATAACCCAATAAAGAAGTTATCTAATTAAAACAACTTTATCTAGATAATCTCTAGGAGAATAAATAGATTCTTAATAATTCTACAAGTTTATCTTGATATAATTTATTCAAAATTAAATCAACTGATAAACAGACAAGAATTATTCGATCCTAATAATTCAACAAGTTTAATCTTAAATTAATTTTGTCACAAAATTAATTCAACCAATAAACAGACATGAATTATTTGATTCTTTCAAATTTCAACCAATCTAATAAATCTGACATAAGTCACCGATAATTGGAAAAGCACGCCGTATTGTTAAAAATTTTGTGAGTTAGCAAAAGGGACCAAATGGACCTATATAGTTTAAGCTCCCAATAATTATGAAACCTAATATCCCAGATATATATTTCATAATTATCAACTCTAACGCTACTCCACTAAAAGCTTGGAGCTACACTCTTGAACTCTATAGAATTACGAAGCCCGTATAGCTAAGTCTCCATGACATATTATAGTGTATTGTATCCCCATAGGATTATCCATAATCAGCTTAAGAACAAGTTCTGTCTTACCCTCCCTATTATTTTTATTTTATGTTCCATTATCTCACCATCGAAACACTTACCATCTAAAGATGGTATACCATTCGGTTACACCTATGTATCCAAATGGCTGAGCGCTCCAGTTTTCCAATTATAGGATAACCCATACAAGAGGATATCACTACTCCTAAAGAGGAGCTATGGATTCCATATATATGAATAATAGGTCTACACTATCAAGAGTCATACCTCCAATGTACCGGCATGCATACCACTATTAAAATGTGGGTGTCACCCTTTGGTACATCAAAAGACACAAATCAAAACAACAGGCCCACTATTTATCTCAGGATTAAGATACAATACAAATGATTGTCTAAAGTGAAATGATTTGCCAAGACAGAATTATTAATCCAAATCAATTCACTTTATGTCCCGATCCAACATATCGTCACCTATGACAACGTGCCAATGTTTCAATTCATGGAGTCCACCTCCGATGGTCAAGACAAACCATCTCCCAATAGGGATATTGACAACATAATAATCTTTATATGAATAAAGTGCCCAACTTTATTCCCCTGATTGCGGATCTTATGATTTAGACTGCCACCTTAAGAATCGTGTCTTCTGCATAATCTGTCCATCATATGCCCAATTCTTAAAGGTTTAGACTGACAGTCTCAGACTATTGTTTGCTTATCATACATTCAACAAATATGAATGTAAGGAGGACAAGATTTGATATATTATAAATAAATTCTTTATTGATAAAAATGTCTCCAAAAACTTATTACATTTTTACGCCTTAGGGCATACATGTCTAACAATATCTCACTTGCACTAAGTGAGTAAATATGACAAATCTCGCATCCCCATAGCTTCCACATGCCTCTCGAAGACTCTCCCAGTAAGTGTCTTCATAAATGGATTAGCTAAATTGTCCTTTGACGTGATTTTGCATACCGTGACATGCCCGCCCTCGACGAAGTCCTTTATCACATGATACTTTCGATCAATATGCTTACTCTTCTTGTAAAATCTTGGTTCTTTAGCATTAGCTACAGCCGCATTGTTATCATAGTACAGTGATACCGCCTTATCCATACTAGGAACTACCTTAAGATCCCCATGGAACTTGTAGAGCCACACTGCTTCTTTCGAAGCATCACTAGCTGCCACATACTCAACCTCCATTGTTGAATCCGAAGTGCAATCTTGCTTCACACTTCTCCAACTGATGCCACCGCCGCCTAGAGTAAACACAAAACCCAAAGTCATTTCCTAGAATCCAGACAGGATTGAAAATCCAAGTCAGTATATCCTAGATGAGTTAAGTCCTCACTCGAATACACAAGCATATGCCCTCGAGTCCTTCTCAGGTACTTAAAAATATGCTTGACCACAGCCCAGTGGTTCGGTCCTTGATCCACCTAAAATCGACTTACAATCCTGACCACATAACAAATATCCGGTCGTGTGCAAAGCATGGCATACATAAGACTACCTACTACCGAAGCATAAGGTACCTTCTTCATGTATTCTCTTTCTTTCTCAGACTTTGGAGAGTCTTTCTTAGAAAGAGTAATGCCAGACCTAGATGGTTGCCCACCTTTCTTGGAATCCTACACTGCATATCTCCTAAGAATTTTATCTATGTAGCTGGCTTATGACAAAGCTATCATTTTGTTCTTCCTATCCTGAAAGATCTGGATACCGAGAACAAAATTACCTAAGTCCTTCATGTAAAATGCTTGGTCAACCATAATTTAACCAATGACAATGCCCCAACGTCATTGCCAATTAGCAGAATGTTATCCACATAGAGCAGTAGAAAGACTACCTTCCCATCCTTAATGTGTTTATAAACACATGGCTCATCCACATTTTGTGAGAACCCATAATCTTGATCACCTAATCAAATCTTATGATTGTAGCAACTTACAAACCTTTCCCTCTTGACCCTTGACCTTGAATCTGTCTGGTTGTTCCATATAACTCTCCTCAAGGAAAGTTGCATTAATTGAAACCACGACTTTATTTTCCTTTGGGTTATAGAAATAACACCCTCTAGTCCCTTTTGGATATCCTACAAACACACAAACTTCTGAACATGCTTCCAACTTCTTCGCATTCTTAAATAGGACATGAACTGGACATATCCATATGCGAATATGGTTTAAGGATGTCTTCCTACCCGTCCACAACTCGTGAGGAGTTTTAGGGACCGATTTTATAGGCACATTGTTCAAAAGATAACATACGGTTTGAAGTGCATATCCCCAAAAGGATAAAGGTAATGATGAATAACTCATCATAGACCTTATCATGTCTAATAAAGTCCTATTTCTTCTCTCTGCTATGTCATTCTGCTGCGGAGTGTCCATCACAGTCAAATGGGATAAAATCCCATTCTCTAATAAGTGTCCCAAAAACTCATCAGAAAAGTATTGTAACGCCTCCCTTATGGACGTCACAAATATCGTTACATTCATTCATAGCATTTTTTTTTAGGATAAACTATTTTATAAGATAATTTTGAAGACATAAATTAGAAAACATACCCAGGATCCATGTATATTTTATTATTATTATTATTATTATTTTAAATAACTTAAAATTGATAAAATAATAAAGTTAAAGTGTATTGATAAAATAATAAAGTTAAAGTGTTCTAGTTCAAATCTTAAAAGTCCATCAAATAAACATACTCAAAAATTATAAAACATAAAAAAATAAACATAGTTTCAAAATTTTAAAACTTCTTTTCTTGGCGTCTTCCGTTTGCAATTCATCGTCCTTGGCTCACACGCCCGTCAGTATCCTCCACCTTTTCCATAACTCTCTTACCTTTGTCTGCAACATGATGTAAAACTTGATTAAGCTAATGCTTAGTAAGTACATTTGTAAATCTCACAACTTAAAACATTTTATGAACATCATCATCATCATCATCATAATAGTGCACTAGGCACATTTTCATAGGAACATATCTTTCATTACATTGTCCATATTAAAACTTTATTCATTTTATCTTAAGGGCCCAAGTGTTGCACCATTAACATCGTCATAGGCGAGCTGTTATGAGAAGAGAGGGGTAGCTAATCCCAAACTAAACATGACACATAACATATCATATCATAACTTAACATTTCATTGGGTGTGCAACACTTATTTAGGTGATACATATATACATACTTATGCTTTCATGCTTTGAAAAACATTATCATCAAAACATGCATAAACTTTCATACCTTAAAACTTCATAATAATACTTCATGAAAAATCATCATGAGAAATCATCATAAAACCATCATGAACATAGATTTCAAACTTGTCATAAACTCATACTTTTCATAAATACATCATGTTGCAGGTGAGAATGTACTTACCTCAATAAGCTTATTTAACCTTACTTTTGTAGATGACGACGCCGTGGTCTCGATGTGCTCACTTCACATTGTGTTCATGTCATACATTCATAAAATGGCAATTAACATTTATTTTCAATGAATTAATCACCACAACATAACATCCATTTCATATAACATCACATTTACATTCATTTCTTGAAAACATAAACTTATAACATATTTCATTAACTTTAAAACATTTAAATAAAACTATCAACACAATTACATTTCTAACTTACAAGAATTCACAATTTAATAACTTAACATACATGCATAATTAAAGCACCAAATTTTGCAAGAACAAAGTTAGCATATATATACATTACCATGATTTTTCTTTAGTCATAAAAATTCCATTTAAAGTCTCAAACAAGTCAAACAACTTATATACCAAAATCTGCCAGCAACAATAATACAGTAAGCAATCCTTAACTTAGGTCTATTTATCACATTTTCATGCCATAGAAAAATCTACAAAAATTATCACAAATAATAGACACCAAGGATTATAACATATCCAAAAATCAGCTTCACAAAAATTCAACACAATTCAAATCATGCTTTAGAATGTAGAGACCAAAAATAACATCCTATGTGTAAGCAGTGAGTTTCATGCATTTATCATTTTCCAATAATTAAAATAAAATTACTATGACCCCAAAATTCATATTACAAGTCTTTAACATATAATTATAGAACCACAAAATTTCACATCACCAAATAAAAATCATTAAGTCATTCAAAACTTCATCCAATAATAATCCCTCAATTTCATGGATAAAACAGTCCTAAAAACCTAGTTACAATAAAATTCCATCACACATAAAATATTAATCAAATCATCACCAAATTTTCCAGTCTAATACTTAACATATATATAAACATATTCACCAAATTTCGTGCAAAATAACCTTAATTTTCATTATGAACAAAAACAAAATTCTTATGCAACATAGACAATCAACAACAATTTATTATGAGGTGCAGAGCATGATTATTTAATATCTTAGCCTACACACCAAATGGCACGAAATTTGGAGCAACATCACATAGCATATTCACGAAAATCATATTAAAATTTCAGAGCAAATGGAAATTTGTAGGCAAAGATATAAGGGTCAGAACATAGAGACAATACAACATTACTGTTTAGCATAAATCTGCAGTGAGTGAGAGAGAGAAGAAAATTTATAACTTTTCATAGAAAAATCCAATTGAGGTGAAATTTTGAGGGTTAACACACATACATGAATAACATATAAAAAATTCAGAGCAAAATGAAATTCCTAGATGAAGATATTGCAGTCGAATTAAAGAGAAGAAATACCGAAAAGAATGAGCCCTTACCTTGGAACGATTTCTTCTCAAAACTCCTTGAATTAACACCAAAGAAATTACAATATTTCTAACAAATAATAGCAGGGGAAATTTGAGAGGGAGAAGAAGAAAGAAACGTGAAGAAAAGAGAGAGAGTGAGAAAGAAAACGTGAGAGAAAGAGAGAGAGAATGAGTCCCCTTTTTTTTTAAACGTAAAAAATGAAATTTGAAATAAGGAAAACTCTTTTTCTTGATAATAACCAGAATTTTTTTGATTAAAATTGAAACAAATTTCATGGAAAATAGAGAGAATTGAGGAAGGTTAAATTGATTTGATAATCTTATTATAATTTGCCCTTTTAAAATGGGAAACCTTATCAATTGCTTCAAATAAATCAAAAGTCAAATGCTTAATCTCCTAAAATGAGAAAATAAATCCATAATTAAGCCAATCAATCAACAATCATCCAATCACATAATTATCTCAATCACAAATTTTGTGAAATTTTTGCTGACTGCTCGTCAACTGTCATCGGCCTATCGATTTCTGAAGTCTGGCCTACCATTTCGAGGGGTCATTTCGGCCTGCAGAACTAAATAGTCTGGCCTGCCGATCTGCCCTAACATACCAAAATTCATCAAAACATTAAATTACTACAAAATTATGATTAAACATATAACATTAATAACATGAACACTAGAGCACATCAATTCCACGTGAACGTCACCTGTCATAACACTTAAAATAAAATGGTTAGTGCCATTATATTATATATCATAACACATAACATAAATAAAACACTTAACGTCATTACTAATATTACATAATCAATTACACATTTGTCATAAATTATTACATGAAAATCGATGGGTGTTACAAGTAGTCTCCACCTCGATCGGATCGAAGTGCCTTTATGGGTCTACCCAATTGTTTTTCCACTTCAGCCGGAAACTCCCTAAACTTGTTAAAGTTTCGCTTTTGTGGTGCATTAGGCACACATACCCATACCTTGAGTAATCGTCAATAAAAGTGATGAGGTACTCATACCCTCCTCGTGCCTGGATGTTCATCAGTCCGCAAACATCACCATGCACAAGTTCTAGAACCCCTTCGACCCTATTGCCCTTAGACCTGAATGGTCTTTTGGTCATTTTACCCTCCAAACAAGATTCACATTGAGGTATAGATTCCACCTTTAAGTGACTTAAAGGTCCATCTCTTACCACCCTGTGAATCCTATTCAGGTTAATATGACCAAGGCACAAATACCAAAGATAAGTCTTATTAGAATGAGAAGTTTTAAGCCTTTTAGAGTTTTTATCATTCATCTCAATATTAAGTAATAAGCCCATCTTAGGTTTGATAAAATATAGATTATTTTGCATCCAACCAGAACAAATAAAAGATTTGTTTTTATGAATCACCACTTTATTATTAAAAGAAACTAAATAAGAGTCCTTAAATAAACAAGCTACATAAATTAAATTCCTTTTAAATTTAGGAACATAAAACAATCTTATAAAATTAAATTCCTATAATTATCAAAATAAAGATAGACGTCTCCTATTACTTCTACTAAGACCAAGGATCCATCGCCCATCTGAAGCATAAATTCTTCATGAAGCAGACTTCTTATTTCTTTGAACCCTTTTCGAGAAACACAAACATGATTAGTTGCACTGGAATCTATGACCCAAATGTCATTGGATTCCTCAACTAAGCAAGTTTCTAAATATAGAAGATCACACCTACCTCCTTTGGAAAGGAAGTCTTTATAATGCTTCTTTTTGTGCCATTCCTTCGATTCTTGGCCCATTGCTTCTTTCCATTCCCAGAGCTGGGATTGCAACCAGAAGCAGCTACCATGTTGGCCTCTCCACCCATAGGAGAATCCCTGATTAGTAGTTCGAACTATTGTAACTGTTTCATTAATTCCTTTAAGGTCATATCCCGCCTATTGCTCAAATTGAATGTAGCTATAAACGAAATAAATTCCTTTGACAAAGTCTCAAAGACCATAGTCATCTGAGTTTTAGCATCGATGTCAGCTTCATTGGTTTGTGCCTCAGCGAGGTAACTCATGACCAACATCATGTGCTCTTTAATAGACATCCCCAGCCTCTGCTTACAGTTTAAGAGTTTTTGAAGCGCCCCTTGTCGCTTTGTTATAGCTTGGCCTCCAAACATGTCTTTAAGATTATCCAAGATCTGCTTAGTAGTTTCATAATTCTAATGTTGAGCCTGCAGCACGTTGTTCATGCTAGCCATAACATAGTAGTGGGCCTGATCATTTGCATCTTTCTAGTGATCGTACGCTTAGAATTGCTCATTAGTTGAGTCTCCTATAGGCTTGGGAGGACAAGGGGTTGTCAGCATAAATTTTAGTTTCTCAAAGGAAAGGACGATATCCAGGTTCCGTTTTCAATCATTATAATTCTCTCTAGTTAATAGGTTTTTATCAAGTATCGAAGATAAAGCATTTTTAGATATTTTTAATTTACAATAAAGAATCATATACCAAACATAGGCAAACATTTTATAAAAATTTAGTACGATAACACCATCATGTAAAAAAATACAAATGTGTTTATGTGTCAAAGCCTTAAAAATATCACAACCTTACAATGATAATTCCCAACTCAGAATTCAACAAACTCCTAGGAGAGTCATGCCAAATTCAATTAGGAACAAGGATCCCCTCCTGATTAATATATGCCATCCAGGACCCGTATGATCTAGTATATATTAATAATCATTTTTTTGGCCATTAATTTTATTAACAGAGCTCCTAGGGGAGGTTAATAATAAAATTAACATGAGTGTATAACCATCATTTCAATATTTTATCCATGATTCACAATCACCACCTAGGGGTGTGCAACCATAAATCATGCTAAAATACCTTACTCTCTCAGAGATTCAATCTGGTACATGATAGAAATCCCTTCCTAGGGGTTGGGACTACCATGTTCTTCCTATGGACCAACGATGGAGGCCTTAGGTTCTCTCTTCGAAAACTTTCTCCCACTCAATCTTTTGAAATCAAGGTTTTATTTTAAAAGACATGCATGAACAATTTTATTATGAGCAGCACTCCCTATTCTATATGGCATGTTATCAACATACATGACAAATCATATTATAATGCAGACAAGCAAAGCAATTAAGTAAAGCTACAAGCAAAATAATAATAAATAACCGTAATATTATGGTTCCACCCTAGAGAATAGAAAATAAAGATTACAAGAGAATAATCGAAACATATTATTGATTCTTCATCCTTGAATCTCCAAGTTGTATCCTTCCTCATTTAATGCCCATCCGTAAGTGTTTGATCCCGTATGAATCGAACACTCCATATTTCTGGTCAAATCTATATTTAATGTTTCTCAAAATTGTCTCAAAAATAAAATTAAAACTACATAAAAAACTGCACTTTTTCTAGAGAAATTTCCAACTCTCTGTTGGCAAGCTGATCTGGGTGATCGGCTTGCCGGTCATGACCCATGGCCTACCGATCTTCATAGATTGGCCTGCCGATTCATGACTAATTAGCCTACCGAACCAGAAGTTTAGCCTAACGCCAGAGCCACCAGATTTCTGCCCCGCTGATGGCCTGTCGATCTATGGCCATCGGCTTGCCAAATTAGAGAGTTCGGCATGCCGATCGAGCAAAAATCACCCTTTCTAAAAAATACAATTTTTAATGCAATTCATCAATTTTATTTTCAACAATTCAAAAACATAAAATTAGAGACTCAAGAAATACCTAGGAACGCCATCATCCATTTTCTAGATCTGCCTTCTAGATCTGTCTTTTCCAAATAATTATTTAATTACAAAATTCTTACAAATTTAAAATTAAATAATAATTCCTAGACGGAAATAATAGTCTACCATCTAATTACATAAAAAACCTAGATACACATTTTAACTTCTAAGAAACCATAACCGGTATAAATAAATAAATTAATTAATAATTAAATAATAATTTAATCAACCATAATTAATTAATAAACATTCACCATATAATCCATGACAACATATAAATATATAGAAACCTAGAGTGTCAACTCTCTAAAAAATTAAATTCAAGCATGGAAGAGATTAAGATCACATAATTTATACATATAGCATGATCACAAACACATAAATTTATGTAAAAACGCAGCTCTAATACCAATTGTTGGAAAAATAATACGCAGCAGAATTTTAAAAATTTTATATCAGAGTATTTTCTAAAACAGAAGTTTGACATGCTATATGCATAAATTAATCAGATCTTACTAACCTTTGAATGCCGAAGAACTCCCGTAATCTGTAAAGAGAAGTAACATTCTCGAAGAGCCTCAACCAATTGGTCTTATTTGCTATTCTCTATCCACGATCGGAGTGAGTATGGGCTCACACATACTGCTCTTCCTCAAGGTAATTCTCCTTCCAACCGATTGAGAGAACCCAAAGCTAGTGTTCGTGATTTGTGAACAACTCTTAGGGAGTTTTAGAATCTCACCAGCAGAGTTTCACTCTTAGTCTCTCAATTGATCTAAATAACTCATGAGACTCACTTCCTATTTATAGAGGTTGGGTCTAGGGTCATTCCTTATTAGATAAGGTCTCAAAAATTTGAATCAAAATCAAATTCGGATCAATATCTGATGAAATTCACGTGAAAACGCGTGATTTTTTATTCGCGTATAGGCAAGCTGATCTGCCTAACCAATAGGCCGAACTTGCCCCATCGGCAGGCCAAACTTGAGGATTGGCATGTCGAACTGTCGAAAAAAAATCTCAGCAAATCTTTTATTTTCCACTTGAGATTCTATAGGATAAAGCCCTAGTTTTAATTCATATAACCCAATAGAGAAGTTATCTAATTAAAACAACTTTATTTAGATAATCTTTAGGAAAATAAATAGATTCCTAATAATTCTACAAGTTTATCTTGATATAATTTATTCAAAATTAAATTAATTGATAAACAGACAAGAATTATCCAATCCCAATATTTCAACAAGTTAATCTTGAATTAATTTTGTCACAAAATTAATTCAACCGATAAACAGACATGAATTATTTGATTCTTTCAAATTTCAACCAATCTAATAAATCTGACATAAGTCACCAATAATTGGAAAAGCATGTCGTATCATTACTGGATTTTGTGAGCTAGCAAAAGGGACCAAATGGACCTATATAGTTTAAGTTCCTGATAATTATGAAACTTAATATCCCAGATATATATTTCATAATTATCAACTCCAATCCTACTCCACTAAAATCTTGGAGCTGTACTCTCGAACTCTATAGAATTACAAAGCCCGTATAGCTAAGTCTCCATGACATATCATAGTGTACTGTATCCCTATAGGATTATCCATAATCGGCTTAAGAACAAGTTTTGTCTTACCTTTTTGATTATTTTATCTTACGTTTCATTATCTCACCATCAAAAAACTTATCATCTAAAGATAGTATACCATTCGGTTACACCTATATATCTAAATGGTTGAGCGCTCTAGTTTTCCAATTACAGGATAACGCATATAAGAGGATATCACTGCTCCTAAAGAGGAGCTATGGATTCCATATCTATGAATAATAGGTCTACGCTATCAAGAGTCATGCCTCCAATGTACCAGCATGCATACCACTATTAAAATGTGGGTGTCATCCTTTGGTACATCAAAAGACACAAGTCAAGACAACAGGCCCACTATTCATCTCAGGATTAAGATACAATACAAATGATTGTCTAAAGTGAATCGATTTGCTAAGACAGAATTATTAATCCAAATCAATTCACTTTATGTCCCGATCCAACACTTCATCACCTATGACAACGTGCCAATGTTTCTATTCATGGACTCTACCTCCGATGGTCAGGACAAACCATCTCCTAATAGGGATATAGACAACATAACAATCTTTACATGAATAAAGTGCCAAACTTTATTCTCTCGATTGCAGATCTTATGATTTAGACCGTCACCTTAAGAATCATGTCTTCCGCATAATCTATCCATCAAATGCCCAATTCTTAAAGGTTTAGATCGACAGTCTCAGACTATTGTTTGCTTATCATACAGTCAACAAATATGAACATAAAGAGGACAAGATTTAGTATATTATAAATAAATTCTTTATTGATAAAAATGTCTCCAAAAAGTTATTACATTTTTACTCCTTAGGGCATACATGTCTAACAAGGATGACATCCTGATTTGATAATGATACGCATACTAGTATATTGGAGACATAACTCTTGATTGATGTATACCCGTTGTTTATAGATATGGAATCCATAGCTCTTTTGTAGAGTTAATGATATTCTCTTCTAGGCATTAGTCTATAATTGGAAGACTAGAGTGCTTAACCATGTGGATACATAGGTGTAACCGAATGGTATATTATTGATAAATAGAAAATATTCCAATGGTGATGTAATAGAACATGCATAAGAAAAAAATAATCAAAAAGGTAAAACAAAATTTATCCTTAAATCGATTATGAATATTTTATGGGGATGTTACACATTATGATATGTCATGGACAATTATCTTGTTGGAGCTTTGTAATTTTATATAGTTCGAAAGTGCAGCTCTAAACTTTTAGTGGAGTAGCATTAAGGTTGATAATTATAATATATATGTATCTGGTTATGTTTTTTTATAATTATATGAGTTTGATCTATATATGTTTATCAGGTCCCTTTTGCTAACTTATAATAAATTTTGTAATGATATGGCATGTTTTTCCTACATATTGTGACTTGTGTTAATTAATAGATTGGCTGAAACTTGATAAGAATGGATTAAATAATTCATATTAGTTTATTGGTTGAATTAATTTTGTGAACTTAATTCAAGATAAGCATATTGAATTATTTGGATAATATTTTGTTTGATATGGGATTATCAGTATATGATTGTTTTAATCATATCTATTAGATTATTTGAATTAAAACTAAGGCTCTATCTGAAATTTCTACATGAAATAAGATATTTTAAGATTTTTAGATTATCGCTCGGTTGGTAGGCCGGTGGTTGATTTTGATAGGCCGGTGGAGCTGGTTCAGTAGGCTGATCTCCCAAATCTGCATGACTAACATTTGATAATAAAGTTATGCATTTTTGACACGGTTTTTATTAGAAGTTGATCCAGACTCAAATTCTAAAGCCTAATTTGATAAGGACTAACCCCAAATTTAACTACTATATAAAGGGAACTATTTTTCATCGTTTCTTAGATCATTTTAGAAGTATATAGTGAGTACTCTAGTTAGAGAAACTCTAAAACTCTCAGAGAGCTACATCATGAATCTTAGCTCTAGTTATTCTCATGTGGTTGGAAGGAGAGTCACCATAGGAAAGACTATACACTGTGTGACCACCTGCACTCTGATCGTAAAAAGAGAATAACAAGGAAGACCAGTTAGTTGAAACTTTTCCTAAACATTCTTCTCTACCTAGTTTTTTCTGCTGTCTTTGGTATAGAAAAGATGTATGTAAGATCCGTTATTAATTTGTATATTTAACATGTCAAACTTGCTATTTGAAAAATACTTTGACTTTAAAAATTCTAAAATTTCGCTGCATATATTTTTTTTAGCATTTCTAACTTCCATAAGGAATGAATGGATCCCTTATCTGTATATTATTATTCAAAGCCATTTATTCTATCATGTTTCTAAGATGCTAAGTTATGATCAGTCTTTAAACAAATCTTACCATGCAAGTAAAAAAACACAATGTCATAAACAAGAGTCTAACAAATACTCAGAATTTAGACTGTCATATATATGATCATCATAGTGATAAATTTGAATGCTCTATTTGTAAAAGACGATTATTAGAGATTCATAATTTATCTTATTAAATCAAATATAATCTCATTATATAAAGTACCTCCAATCTAATGCCTCTAAATTAATAGCCTAGATAAAACTATTTTATTCTTAGTGAGATTGAAACGCATTTGTAAAATTCAATTAAAGATCCTAAATTTTATTAATTATTTCAGATTATTTAGATTATTATTTATAAATTTATCCCTAAATATAAAACATTTATATGCTAAATTTATAGTCACATTAATAATCATGGAATTTTCTTGATGTTTGTTAAAGTATTCACAATTCATATAAGCAATCAAAATAATTTATAAATGTCAATTTTTATTTATTTATTAACATTTTGTACAATGTCAATGCTTATAAGGCATTAACCCAAATAAAAGATGCCAATCACAACACATACCATGAAAGGAAAGAGGCTTTTTATTGCCCTAAAGAAGGACTAGATGTACAATTGGTAAAATAATTTACCCATAATGGAGGTACGTTTCAATGCAATAACTTAATTTTTGAAAAAACGATCAAAACGTGATATCTTATTGTTTTCAACCCTATAAAATTGGTGCCTTTACGATAGCTTATTGAAAAAATAAATGCCATTTATATTTCCAAATGCTCTTTTTTTGTAAAAAGTAACATTTTGACTTTCATCGTTAAAAAAGTAAAATGAAATAAAACAAATAAAAAAGAAAAAGAAAAAGAAAAAGAAAAAGAAAGAAAAAAAAAGAAAAGGAAAGAAAAAGAAAAAGGAGAAACCCTTCTCCCCTTTTCCCTCCTCCTCTATAAAAAAAAAGTCATTTTTTTTGTATTTTACACTCTCAACTTGTTAGGATTGGTTTTCGTACACATGAATTACAAAGAAATTTGTTTATAGTTAATAAATGAACAAATTATTTCTTTATATATTTGCATGCATATTGTTTAGACATTTTATAAATATTAAAATTTTATTATTTATGTGACTTTAAATATTGTATATATGAGTTATATATAAGAAGGTAATATTTGAAGATAACAATCTTAAAATTGAGACCTTTAAACATTTGCATTGGGAATGAAAGTCTTATCTGAACTTTTAATGGAGAGTTATTGTCATGCCCGAAACAGGGGTTAGTAGACAAGTGTAATTAAAAACAAGCAAAGAATAATATTTAAATTAAATTATGAAACATAAACTATGTCGAAAATAATTACATATATATACTCTAAAATCTCAATAGTATTATAATTGTATAATAGTTTTGTAAAATACAATTTTTCTCAAAAGTTTAACTTGGGACAATGCGAAATAATACAACTTATACACATGCTACACTATAACTAAGAATTAAAGAATGAAAAATAAAAAGAGACAAACCGTCTTGAACCTCAAGCCTTCAGACTACTTCATCAACGAACTATGTTGAAAAATTAATTGCTATCTTTATTGGGGAAGAACATTTAAAATAGGAGTGAGCCAAATCCCTCAATAGTGGGAAAAAGGGATAACAACGATAAAATAGTAAAAAGCATCTTAATCACAATGCATAACCTAAATGCAGATAATTGAAACATGTGAAAACTGTCCTCATTTTCCCAAGAAAGACATGCATATTTTTAAACCAACTTATCAGATTTAATTCTCTTCTTGATTAACCAACGGAATGGCTAAACCATTTGGCTAACCAACAACCTGTAGAAACAATTAGTAACAAGCAAAACGTTTATTAAATTATAGACAGAGAAAATTTATATATTGTTTAAAACTCTCAAGAAAATGCTTCAAGGTCCATATAATTTAAAAATGTCATGATAAAAGAAATGTAGCATAGTCTTTAAGAAAAATAAATACCAAAAACTTAAAACAGTCCCAAAACATTTAAAACTCCAAAGGAAACATACAATAAACCAAGTCTCAAAACAACTTAAGTGCAGAAAAATAACATTAAAAGAAAATTATTGCTTAAGTCATTAATTTCTTTTCGTGTCGTGATTCATTTCCAATCCTACACTCCTTGCACACACATCCATCCTATCCTCCATCCTATTCCATATACTTTTTATCTTTGTCTATAATATGATATAAAACTATGTATAAGCTAATAAGTACACTTTCCTATCTCACAACATAAAATATGAACTTTCATAAAATCATAGCATAACAACATAATCACAATCAAATTCATTGTAATGTGATTTGTGAGACTAAATGATGAATTATTAATATTACGAATTATAAAACACTATCACTCCATGAAGAAGCCGACCTTTCCACACATGCTATTTCAAGAGAATTTATAAGTGGTAAGCTGTAATACATAACAATATTATATATGTTTTTGGTGTTTTGGATATTTTGATTCATATGATTTATTATATGCATATTTAAATTGATTTTGGATTTTGTGAGATGATTTATATATGAGCTCATCTTGAATATGCATGATATTGTTACTATAAATACTTATTTGAATTTATGATGTTTTCACATGGCTTAGTGTTTGGTTTACAAGACACCCGATACAGGGTGATTAGTGCCCCTTCCATTATAATTTCTGAGAGGGATTAGTTCCCACAGAGTGATTAGTGCCCTTATATTTAAATTCATGCAAGCATAATTTTGCCCCTATTTATATGTATAGAAGGGAAAGGGCAACTTACAAGAATATCCCTTAAAGGAGTACCTTTTCAAGATGCCCTCTTAAAAGGCCTTTTTTAAAACTGCCCCTTTAATAAAAAAAGATTTATCAAAAGTCCAAATTACCTTTCCTTCTGTAATTAAAAAAGGTGATTTATTATAAGTCCAAATTACTCTCTCCTTACTTTCTTATATGATAGATTACTCTCGTCACTGGTGCTAGTGTCAAAGCATAATCTAATAGGTTCCAAAGCTAGAGTACACTAGGTTAACATATTTAAATCAAACAAACAAATGCCAACCACCTGCGGTCACCAGTAGGGTGTTGAATTGTAACCTGATAGGTTCCAAAATTAGAACCCACCATATTCTAACATATTTTCTTTAAAAACAAATTACGGTACATCACATGATGAATCTGACAATATAATATTTAAGGACAAACAAATAGTAATTATTCAATACTTACTACAACAATCTAAAAACAAACTAATACTAAAAACACAAAACACATTTTCTTTTTAGAAACATTGAAACAATAACTATAGATATGAATTCAATCCCCATTCAATTTCCTTACAAACTAACAAATATGATTTTTAAAAGTTAGGTTCTTAAGGTGTTGCCTTTCTGCATGAAATTTGGGCCAAAGTTTAGAAATTACATCTTAAACATATTCATTAGGATGACTCTAAAAAGTAACTTGGAGATCATTTAAGTTCTCTTTAGAAAGACCATTATCATAAAAATGAATTTTGTCCTCCCGCCAAACTAAGGATGCATTCTTACTGTATGGAGGAAAGGAAGATGAGCTTGTTGTAAGTGGTTACACAGATGCCAGCTTCTAGTCCCACAAGGATGACTTTCGATCGCAGTCAGGTTATGTGTTCTGTTTGAATGGAGGTGCAGTGAGCTAGAGAAGTTCAAAGCAAGACACCGTTGCTTATTATACAACAGAAGCTGAGTATATAGCTGCCTCAGAAGCAGCTAAGGAAGCAGTTTGGATCAAAAAGTTTATTATTAGATTGGGTGTTGTTCCTAGTATATCAGATCTAGTAGACTTGTATTATGATAATAATGGAGCCATAGCACAGGCTAAGGAACCTAGATCACATCAGCGATCCAAAAACATACTCAGACATTATCATCTCATTCGAGAAATCATTGAGAAAGGAGACGTGAAGATATGCAGAGTACCTACAAATGACAATGTTGCTGATCCACTCGCTAAGCCTCTTCCACAACCTAAGTATAAGAGTCATACTAGGTCAATGGGTATTAGATACAATATTGATTGGGCCTAGTGCAAGTGGGAGATTGTTAGTGATGTGCCCTAGGCCAATTTTGTAATGACCACATAATGATTTCATTACATTTGCATTTTATTAATAAAGAGTCATTTTCATTATTGTTTTTTATTCTAATTCTATGAATAGTTAATTCTACCTAAGGTCATCAAGTATGTGACTTGATAGTAAAACTCTTACGCGAAAATTGAATTATATTCTAAATTATCTCTAGTCGGTCATTATTATTGGGACAATAATGAATGAAGACTAGTATGAAGTTTGACTGATGATTATGTTTTACTAATCATGTGTATGAGATACTAAGTCAACTCACATATACATATTTGAGAAATGATGTATTGGATTGACCCGCTATGAGAATACTGCATGG
>CAMOHE010049744.1:0-12921 GCA_946598075.1 Artocarpus hirsutus | reverse complement strand
TTAACCTACCAAATTCTTCTACTGGTCGTAAGTCCGGTCAACGGACTCTTCTCCAATCCTATGCTGATATCCACCTAGGGTTAAGATTTTAAAACAAATAAAAATGTGAGCGAAAGGCTCAGTAGGACTATATTTGAAAATTATTCAATTTAAAAGAAATTTCGTAAACCAGATAAATATACAGAAAACGAGCCAGAACAATTAAACAAATAAATAATTAAATGAGAATTTAATAAAAATATAATCTTCCAAAAATAATTCAAATAAATCAACCAGAAAGAATACCGTTTTCCTTTCCTGGGCAAACCACATATAAATCACCACCGTAGTGGCCCAGCTAGGTTTCGGGACCTGCCCCCAAGGTTGTTCACTACACAACCCGATCTCTAATATGGCATCATGCCTTCAAATATATATACATTTATATATATCTTTTTTGATTAATAAAATCTCTTCTTTACCAAATATAATCATTTATATTCATTATGAGGTTTTATGAATCCACCTCAATCTACTGTTTCAGAAAACAGTTAATAAATCATTTGAAAACATTTTCGTAAAAATCCCTTTGAGGCCAAATAGGTATCAAAGAAAGGGGTAGAAGTCCTACCTCGATATCCGTGTCGGTGCCCCACATCGTAATCCCGGTCCGCTATACGTTAGCTCCGCGGATCCACGCACAATTCCTAAATGCATAGTAACTTAGTCCATTAGTATCTAACCTGAGGTATCCTATGATACTAAATTATCTCATGATGTCCTAGTGTGTCATTTAGGTTTATAAAATCATTGTACAAAGTTGAAATTTAAATCAGGGTTCAAAACAGTTAAAACGGGTGAAAATCATAAAATTTTCCCTTGCTCGGTCGGCCTGCCGGTTTCCCTGGTTCGGCCGGCCGAACTGCACAGTTCGGCCTACCAGAAGAACAGGTCCGGTCGGCCGAACATTCCCAGGTTCAGCCTACCGGTCGGATGAATCCGGCCTGCCGATCCTTTGAATCCGGCCTGCCGAACACGAAGTTTGGCCTGCCGATTTGGGAAATTCCAAAAATTTCCACGCACGGGTCTCGGCTTCCCTGAACCAAAATTCTCAATTTTAACCTGTTTTCTCAATTCCCAAACATGGATAATCATCATAAACTATAGGAAATCATAATAGAACACTTTTTAATGAAATAAAACAAGTTTTAAACAAGATTTTTACAAAAATCCGAGAATGGAGAAAAATAGAGGAAAAATGAAAAATCTCGATTCCAATCCGTTTTTGATGAAATAAAGCTTCAATTCTAGTTAATCTAAGTTACTCTAAGCTAGATCAAAGCTTTTCTAGACTTAGAAACTCTTAAATTTCAAAATGCAAGAAAATTTAAAAAATTGAGAAAGTTTAGAAATTTTGAAATCTAACCTTAAATCGAAGCTTGAATTGAGTTTGTGGTTGCTCAATCGCGTTCCCGAGCCTTCAATCCACAATCCCAAAGCTTGAAAACGAATTTGTTTCAAAAATTTTGAGAGATTGAGAGAGAGAGAGAGAGTAAACCGAGAGGAAGAGAGAGACGAGAGAGAGGTGAGTGAGAGAAAGGAGAGAGAAAATGAGAGGAAGAGAGAGAGTGTGAAAATAAATAGAGAAAAAGAAAAAGTAGTTGTGCAAAACTGTGTACTACAATACACTGTCTTCAAAAATCAAATTACTTCATTGAAAATTAAATTAACAATTAAAAACAATTTAGAATAATTAAAAATCACTGAAAGAGTAAAATAATATAAGTTTTCCTTAATTTTCACAAAATATTCAATTCAAATTTAAATTACTCATTATGGCACACTAATCCACCATTTAACACTCTAATACTATTTAATTAACTTTGAGGTGTTACAACATGTATAGCTAAATAACATTCTATAGCTAAATAACATTCTTACCCTTCAAACAAATCATATCGAATAGCAGTATAAAAGTTAAACCAACTAATTAGAGGAATATGATTAAGAAAACTAAAAAAAATTCAAAATCTTTTAGCAACGACAATTTTTAAAAAGTCATCGCTAAAAGTCGATGATAACGTCTTCAAGATTTGATTAATGGACCCTAGAATTAATAATGACATATCATACTGTCATCGCTAAATACTTTTTTGCAATGAACTTGTAGTGAGGATTTATTAGTAACATCTGGTCATCGCTAAAAAAACTATATGTGAAGACTTGGGGACTCGTCACTAAAAGCAAAGTTTCTTGTAGTGTTTACTGGGAGAGATAGTACTGAAAAACAAAATATTGGTGATTTGTTTTTTTTATTATTTTTGTGATTACAATGAAGGATTAAAAAACATCAGTCGACATCCATAGAGCCTCTAAGTATAGGAAATACAACATTGGCAATTTAATAAACAACTAGTTCCACTTATAAACTTTAGTTAAATGCTTGAAAGGAGAAAATGCATTGGGCTCCATAAATAGACACTCAAAAGGGAAAACCAAAGATTAAGCACACACACGAGTTTTAATAGAATCTTTATGGTTGGTCAAAATATGTCACGACCTAAAACTGGGGTATAATGTGTAGGCTTAGTTTAGAAAAAAAAAAGTGTTTAAGAAAAAAAATAAGTTTTAAAAGCGTTTATTTGAAATAAGATAAACCATAAATAAATAACTAAGCACTTATCATTTTTCCAAGCTGTAACTTATTACGGTCTACTCTACACCATTCTTAACACCTCTTAGAGGAGTCAATTTAAACTACAAAAATGAGTGAAAGGCCTAATAGGATTTTCCTTTAACAAACTTAGCATTTAAATACAGAATGATAAAGTAAACAAGTATGGAAGCATTTAGATAATAAACAAAATGTTTAAAATCTAAACATATGAAGAGCAAGTAGAGAACGAGATGAGCCAATTAATTAAGTTCTTAGTATCCAAATATTTATATATCACATAGGAACATACTTATAGTGTTTTAGTCGTTGCCCATGCTATGGAGCACTTTGATCGAGGTTTAGGATCCTATCGTTTGGGTTACTCTCTATATAACTCGAACTCTATAGCTGCTTAAAACTGACCTTCGAGAGCTGTGCACATCCTTCGGTGATGTTTGAAAACTATTGATACTCGAATTGCCTATTCCAAGTCTAAAGCATAACTTAAATTCCTTTAAAATATGAAAACAATCATATTTACTTATTTTATACTTTTCACAATGTTAACAATATGAAAAACATATTTATGAACAATTTATAAAATATGTTTATCTCAAGTATCATAATTTAGGCCAAAACAAAACAATACAAGGTTCAAAACATGGTTGCCAAAAGAGAGGGATTAAAATGCTACCTCGTTTTAGCAAAATTCCCACAAGCCAACTTAGTCTTTCAAGTCCAATATACGAAACATAAGCTCCCAACGCTACCCAACCTTGAAAGTTTTCTAACAAGGTTAGCCAGGAACCTAAAACAGGAACAATCACAGCCATAATGCATATTATGTATAAACTATTCCCTTAGTGTGCCCTTTTATGTTTTAAAAAATGATAAAAATGCAAATTTGGTTTCCTTGGGACTTAAGAACACGAAAACATGAATTTTGGAGTGTCTTTACACGGTGCAACTTAAAATCGTAGTATTATTTTAGAAAAACCTACCTTAAATTCTCTTTGAAAAAACTTGAAAACTCTTGGTCAGAAATCACACTTGAGTCCATAGAGCTTGTTCTCCATGGAGATGAGTTTGTTTCTGAGTTTTTTTTTTTTCAAAGAAGAAAAGAGGTTAGGTTTTTGAGTTCTAGAAATGGAAAGTAAAAGAAAGAGACGTTTGAGAGAGATAGAGATGGATCTGAGTTTGGAATTTGTCTTAGTGTTGAATTTGTTAACTAAAAAATGAAGGCGAATGCATGTTAGAGCTTGGCTAGACTTGGGAGAAGGAAGAATCTGGTCCTAGATCAGATAAATCATGTAAAAGTGTCTAGGTAAGGGAAGAATAGTACGTTGGTAATTATGGGTAAAGTGTTGGTTCTATTTGGAACTTTAAATAAAGTAAGGAAAAGCTAGAGTTTTAATATTTTAAATTTAGTTATCAGTTTTATTTCAAAAAGGAAAATTTATTCATATGGGAATCAAATTATATGAAAAATTAAAATCATGCTAATTAGGAAAATTAAATTAACGGCACACTAATAGATCAAGTTATAATTAATTTAAAATTTCATTGTTGTTACAGCTCCATCCCCCAAAAAAGAAATTTTGTCCTTGAAATTGTAAAGCTTACCTAAAAAACAAAATAGGTGTAGGTACACTTCATGCATTGTCGTCTCTAACTCCTAAGTCACCTCGTCATCACGGTTGTATTGCCATAGAACCTTGACTAATGGGATTTCTCGGCATCATAAGCTCGTCACTTTTTGGTCAATGATATGGATCGGCACTTTCTCATATGTCGTGTGCTCTCGAAGCGGCATTTCATTCCACAAAATGACAATGTTTGGATTGAATTGGCACATGCAAAGCATAGACACGTGGAAGACATTATGGACATAAGACATTTCTGATGGCAAGTTAAGGCAATATGCAATAACACTAACTTGTTGCATGATCGGGAATGGCCCAATATACTTGGGTGCAAGTTTTCCACTAACAACAAAATGAGAGATCCCTTTAAGGGGTGAAACCTTCAGCAAGACATAATCACCTTCTTGAAATTCCAACAATCTATATCTCATATCAACATAACTCTTCTGACAACTTTGAGTAGTTTGCAAATGCTCTTAAATAAGGGCAATCTTCTCGTTGTTGTTCTAGATATTATCTGGTCCTATGGTGAGTCGGTTATCCATCTTGAGCCAACAAACTAGTGACCGACTCGGCCTTCGATAAAGTGCCTTGAATAGCCACACCAATACTTTCTTGATAACTATTGTTATAGGCAAACTTAACTAAATACAAATGCTTCTTCCAATTTCTATCGAAGTTCAGAATGCATAAAAAATAATATCCTTGAGAATCTAAATGACCCACTTAGACTATCCATCAGTTTGAGGATGAAAAGTAGTGCTAAAATTTAGTTATGATCCCATGGCATCATAAAAACTACTCCAATACTTAGCATTAAAACGAGTATCCCTATTTAACGTGATTGATGATGGAAACCCATAGAGTTAACAATATGATCAAGATGTAGCTCCCTACGGACTTTTCTAGAACTAGTAGGCTAAAAAGAAAGAAAGTGTGTAGACTTAGACAATCTATCAACAACAACCTAGGTGGCTTCATGCTTATGCTCGGTCCTCAGTAATCCCATAAGAAAATCCACAATAATATGCTCTCATTTCCACCCTGGAATGGGAAGTGATTGTAACTCTCCTATAGGTCTTTGATGTTATGATTTAACCCTTAGGCATATGACATGCTGAGGAACATATTCACAAACTTCCTTTTTCATTCTTCTCTACCAAAACTATCTCTTAAGATCATGATACCTCTTTGTACTTTCGAGATGAATAGCAAAAAGAGACTTGTGAGCTTCAGCCATAACTTCTTTCTTGACATCCTTTATATCTAGTATGAATAAATGCTTCTTAAAATATAAATCCCTATCCGACTTGATATTCTACTTATCAAATTGTTCCCTGTTTTGAATCCGAACTCAAATACCCTAAAATGCGAATCTTGCCATCGATTTTGATTAACCTGAGATATGAGAACTAGTGTAGAATACAAACTATATAACACTGCCTAATTGTAGTCTTCATAGTCCTGGTGATTGAAGTCACCAGCTGTTACCATCCATTTTCATTCCTCTAATGCCAAACATGCCAAAACTCTTGAAACTTACCTACACAAGGAGTCAGCAACCACTATTGCCTTATTGGAATGTTCTCCATTGCAAAGTCATAATCCTCCATATATTCCATCCACCGTCTTTGTCTTAAGTTCAAGTCCCGCTATATGAACAAATACTTCAAACTCTTGTGGTTAGATAAAACCTAAAAGTTTGCACCGTAAAGATAACATCTTCATATCTTCAAGGTGCAAATCACTGCTACATGCTCAAAGTCATGAGTGGGGTAGTTTCATTCATACAGCTTCAATTGATGTGACCCATAAACCACAGCTATTCTCTTTGCATCAAAACATAACCTAATCCTTGTCCCAAAGCATCGATGTAGACCTCATACGGCTTGTTGCTGCTTGGAATGATTAATACTAGTGTTGTAGTCAACGGAACCTTTAATTCTTGGAAGGCATGCTCACACTCATCATCTCATTTAAAACGGACATCTTTCTTGGTCAAGGGAGTCAATGGAGTGGCGATGTGGGATATGTCCTTTACAAATTGTCTATAATATCCTACAAGTCCCAAAAAACTCCTGGTTTCTATAGCATTCTTTGGTCTTTCCCATTGCAATACCACTTCAACTTTAGATAGGTCCATCGAGATTCCTTGGCCAGAGATGATGTGTTTGAGAAACTTAACCTCTATTATTTAAAAGTCACACTTTTCTTTTTAGTGTACAATTGATGCTCATAGAGGGTTTGCAAAACTATTCTCAAATGCTACTCATGCTCTTCTCGGGCCTTAGAATAAAGCAAGATATCATCTGTGGACACTATCACAACTGATACAATTAAGTCTTAAAGACACAGTTCATGAGGTCTGTGAAAGCTACCAGAGCATTTTTCAATCCAAATGACATTACTAGAAACTTGAAATGTCCATACCAAGTCCTAAAAGCTATCTTAGGAATGTCCTCTTCCCTAACCTTAAGCTAATGATATACAGACCATAGATCAATCTTAGAGCAATACCACAAATCTCCTAATTGATTAAACAACTCTTCAATCCTTAGGAATGGATGCTTATTCTTAATAGTAACCCTATTCAAGTGCCAATAGTCGATACACATTCAGAACAATCCATCATGCTTCTTTGCAAACAAAATCATGCACCCCATGGTGATGTACTATTTTGAATGTATCACTTTTCTACCAACTCTTTAAATTGTTTCTTTAATTCTCTTATCTCAATTGGTGCTATGTGGTAAAGAGCAACTAATATCAAAGCTATTTCGAGAACCAAATCTATGTCAAACTCTATCTCGTAGTGTGGAGGCATTCCAGGCAATTTCTTGGGAAACACATCGTCAAACTCATTTATTACTAGAACAACGGTGTTTTCCCTAATCACACTAGGTTCAACCTCTAGAACTAAAAGGAAAGCAACACAAGCAAGATTCCTTTGGCCTCTAAGGCAAGGCTTCTAGAACCAAATTATCAAGATTTGATTAATCCCCCTTTGGTACGTCACTGTCAATCTCGAGTTGGAAGTTTCTTTGATCACAATTAACCACAATGTTATACATGGATATCCATTCTATACAAGGTATTATATCATATGTACTCATGGGAATAACAATGACATCAACTTTTAGTATGTCTCCCCTGATCATGATCTAACACAATCCACACATGGTGTTACCCAACACTCGACCAAGTGGAGAATTCAAGGATCTCAATTTTCAAACCCAAAGCACTCACAAAAGATTCAATTATAAGAAAATGTGAATCACCAATATCAACTAAAACATGAGCTAGAATGCAGGAAACAAAAATCATACCATCAACAACGTTGCTCCTTTGAGCTGCAGAGTGTCCACCGGATATGTTGTATACCTAACCTTGTGCTTTTCCATTGCCTTTGTCACTAATATCACCTAGCTTTTGATTTCCCTGTCTAAACTATTGAGTGGGTGGGACTGCACGCTCCTTGATGCCTGTGTCGATATTGTAAAAAGTTTGGTAGTCAGAAGTTATGCATCGACTAATATGGCACTTGTGGCATAAAAGGTTGGAAGGGCGATGGCATGAACGATGGTTGCAGCTACAACTGCAGCTAACTAGGACCACTTTTCTTCTAGTTTTAGTGTGACTGAAGATTTCTAAGTAGAGGACACTATCTCTTAATGTGATTGTGCTAGCCACAATGGTGGCAATTGTAGGTCTAGTCCTACCACTGTCGAATGAGGTACTGCTCCCAAAATTGGCACTATTATTATTGTTCTAACCCTGACAATGATTACCCTTCTTATTTTTCCTGTGAAGTCCACCAAAACCTTTGTTGGCTTCCCTGCTTTAGAGGTACGCCAAATTGTCATTTTCAACACATTCTGCTATGACAACCATGCTGTCGTGCCAACGGATGTATAAAACTACCAATGATTTGTGAATCTATGGTTTTAATCCCTTCTCGAATTTAGCATACCAGTTATTTTTAGATCCTAAAAGTTCCAACATATACCTAACCAATTGTAAAAACTTGGCCTCATAATCCATAACTATCATGTTCCCTTGCTGTAGTTCCATGAGCTCCATCACTTCTTCCTCGCAATAGATATTTTGGGAAATACTTTATATAAAAGAAATCCTTAAACTGCTTACAAGTCACAGTCACAAGATTATGAAGCCTCTTGGTTTGACTCCACCATATGTTGGCATGCCATTCAAACTTATAAGCACTGAACTCAATTTTGTATTCATTCAAGACCCCTATAGTGCGTAATTCTCAAGTTCAAGAATCCAAGGCTCTAATACCAAATCTCTCATGACCCAAAACTAGAGTATAACGTAGAGGCTTAGTTTAGGAAAAATAAAAACATTTAAGGAAAACTAAAATTAAGTGAAGTTTAAAAAGTTTTATTTAAAATAAGATAAACAATGAATAAATAATTAAGCTATTATCATTTTCCTAAATCATTCCTCAAATAATTAAGAATATATAAATTTCCAAGATTTTACTTATTCGTCTTAAAAGACTAGTTACCCTTATTTCATGTAATCCTGAGTCCAATTTTTTTAATTATTTAAAATACATTGTTGAGTTATTATTAAGAAAAACTTAGGAAATAAAAATAAAGTTTATGTTGTCCAAAGTTGGACTTGTCATATTTGGTTTGAGATTAGTTTCCTCTCTCCTCTTATGATGGCATGCCTACGATGATGATGGTGCAACACTTGGGCCCCCAAACATAAAATGAATGATGTTTTAATATAGATAATAATAATGAAAGATATGTTCTATAAGAAACTGTGCCAAGTACACTATTATGTTAATGATGATTATGATTATGATGTTTCATAAAGGTATTCATAAAATGTTTTACGTTGTGAGATAGGAAAATGTACTTACTAAGCTTTTGCTTACTTAGTTTATGATCATGTTGCAGATAAAGGTAAGAGGATCATAGAATAGGTGGAGGACAAGGACAGTCATGTGAGCAAAGAACAATGGATTGAAATGGAAGAACGCTAAGAAAGAAAATTTTAAAAGTTTATGAACTTGTTTTTATTTCTTTGCATGTTAAATTTCTACACTATTAAATAAAAAAACTTTTTTTTACATTGTATTGATTTTGCTAAAGATCAGCCTACCGATTACCCTATATAGGCCTGCCAATGTAAGTGTTTTAAAACCCCTATGTTGTAGTGCCTCGGACGGCCTACCGATGGTTGAAGTTCGGAGTGCCAGTCTTGTTCAGCCTGTCGATGTCCGAAGTTCGGCCTACCAAACTGTTTGAAAAGATTCTAAAGCTATTTTAAATTTTATTTAAATTATGGTCTCATTGTTTTGGAATTGGTAAACTATTTAAAAATTATTTATATGAGTAGTTTTAATATATGATTGTATATTTATAAATGTTATAAAAATATATATTTATATATATATATATGGATCCTAGAGATATGTTCATTAAATTACATTTTTAAATTTAAATAGTTTATCTTAATTAACGATAACAAGGATGAATGTAATGATATATGTGACATCTATAAGGGGCATTACACTTTCAACCAAAACACCAAACAAGCATTTTTGTTAAAATGCTCGTTTTGTTCCCTCACCCCTTCCATTATTTCTTCTTCTTCTTCTTCTTCTTTTTTTCATTTTCTACCCCATTGTCTTTTTTTTGCCTCTAAAATTTACTTGTTTTATCTTCTTTTTTTCTTTTAGGATGTTTAACCAGCGAATCCCTACTTTTACTTTTGAGTCCTTTTTTACTTTTTTAAAAGTAAATTGCTATGTTGGTTCCAATCTTTCATAAAAGTGAGATTTTGGTTTCAATCTATTTCTATCAAACTGACCCCAACCTTTCAATTAAGTTACTGAAGGACCATTTTAACAGTTAAACTGTTAAGTTTAACTGTTACAAATTGTTGGACACTATTTTTTAGTTAAAATTATTAAATTATCCTTCAAAATAATTGATACATTAAAAAATTAACAAAAACTAAAACAAATAACCAAAGAAAACCTCAATCTTCCTCCTTCTTCTTCTTCCTTAGATCTGCTTCATCATCATACCCAATTTATTTACAATTTACCCCAAAAAATTAAAACAAATAACCAAAAAAAAAAAAAAACAAAACAAACAAAACCCGTAACTTCCTTTCTTCTTCCTCATATTTTCTTTCTGGTTTTGAAATCTAAAAACCAAAAACTTGTTATCCAAGAAGCCCAAAACTCTTCAACCAAATCAAAGAAAACAAAATTATTACATCAACCCTAAATTTTCCAAAACAAAATCCAAAGAATTTATCCCAAAAAATGAAATCTCATATCCAAATAGAAGAAAAATCATGAGCTAGAAATTAAGGGGCCGTTTGGTATTGTTTTCAAAACAGGTGAAAATGTTTTTGTTTTGAAAAATGAGAATTTTTTAGAAATTATGCTGAGAGTGTTTTTAAAATTTTTGTCTTGAAAAGCATACGAAAACATTTTTAAAAATTTCGAGAATAAAAACAAACAATCCATAAAATATCAAACATAAATTGGAAAATAAAATGCCAAATTATGCAAAACAAGACCACTATATTTTGAATAGATCATTGTCTGCAATTTTTTGCTCGAGAACCGAAGCTTCCTTGAAGCACTTGTTGGCGAAATTTAATTTTGTGGAAGACTTCTACCTCTCCAACTTAGCTTTGTGCTCCATAATCTTCTCCTTTAGCTTTGTGAGCTTTTCTTCCAGTTCTATAATCTCTTCCTTTCCTTTCTCAATCTCTCGGCCACTAAACCATAGAATTTTAGAGAAAACCAAGCAGCTGACTTATGTCCTCCTCCTAAAGGTTAAGGCCCATGGATCCGTCTCTATGAAATCTAGAAACGTCAGATCTAAGAGCAACGATGACATGACAAATTAGTCACTCTCCATCGTCACGATTGACAATGATGCCCTCGAGATTTCGACCTTGAACTTATGGACTTCCTCTTGCTTAGCCGAGGACAAGGATCTCTTGGTCTATGGCTTCTTCTTGGTTCCTCCTTGCTTCTGCGACTCAGCTAGGCTCTTGCATATAGCCTGGAGCTTGGCATCAACGGAGGAATGGAGCAGCTTATGGTAGCCAAACTCGGCACCGTCGTGGTGGCACAGGTGGGGGAAGTTGGGTCTTGCAAACTCACCATTGAGCTTGTAGGTTAGGATTTTGATTTTTTTTTTTTTTTTGAGGAGATTGAGAAGGGAAGGAGATTATTGTTTTTTAATTTTTTATTATTTTTAATGTTTTAATTTTAATTTTTTTAAAAATATATTAGGTTTTTTACTAAAATTTCCTTATTAACCTCGTCATGCATCTCTCATATATGACACATATTTCAAATTGGTTCTTCAGCAATTAAAATGAAGGTTTGGAGTCGGTTTAATTAAAAAATAGATCGAGCACCAAAACAACACTTTCGTGAAAGATTGAGGACTAATGTGACTATTTGTCTTTTTTTAATCATCCCTGAACATTAATTTTATGCATTTTTGGTTACTTTTTACTGTTATTATTCATACTTTTCTATCAAAATTTTATATACTTTCAAATTTGTCTTGGTGAAATAATTTTTTTTTCTAACTAATCCATATTAGGAAAATTTTCTCAAATATGTAAAAGATTCAAGACATATTTTTCTCAAATCTTTATAATTTTCTTTAATCTTTCTCTTAAAATTTTTCTGAAAAATAAAAATTGTCTTTGCATGCATAAGATATATCTTTTTTTTCCCCTAATCTCATGTTATAAATTAATAATTTATATCTTTACTTATGAGTTCCTATTACAATATCATCTTTCAAACGTATCCCTTTTTTTTTTTTTTTTTTGCCTTGTGATCTTTTAAAATAAACAGATTGGTTATGCATGACTTCATGTGCATTACTAACTAGCATATAATAGATGAAAAAAGTTATTGATGTGCTTTTTGTTGGGTTTGATGCCCTAAAAGTTGTGATATTGTAAATATTGTTAATAAATCGATAAAGTGACATTCATAATTATTTTGGTTACTTATATGTGTTATGAATACATTTATAAACATCAAGAAAATTTCATGATTATTTATGTGACTATAAATTTAGTATATAAGTGTTATGCTTGGGGATAAAATTTATAGATAATAATCTAAATAGTCCGTAATAATTAATTAAAGTTTGGGATCTTTAATTGTGACGACCCTACCTACGTGGCCGTCACTTAACTTTAAACGTGATCGTAAACTTAAACATACTTATTAATAAAGTACAAAAATTACAGAATAAATTTTTTTTTTTTTATTTCTTAGAATGGATTCTTACTATCGAATCCTTAGCATGAAACCTTAGAGGGAATAATGATTATTTCCCAAACTTAGTAACAATGATTTCTTAAAGAGAATGAATTCTCAACATACAACTTTAAAAGATGTAATAATCATTTCTCGAAAACTTAATTTCGTAAACCGAATATAATAATATAAATTTCTCAACATGATGATAACGTAATAATAATAATTACGTTTTCACATAATCATAATTTCTAAAAGCATGATTCTTTACATAACTCATAACTTTTATTTCTTGAAACCTAACCATAGTGATTTCCTTGAACTTTTCTTTTTAAACATAAAGATAATTATTT
>CAMOHE010049743.1:19324-32020 GCA_946598075.1 Artocarpus hirsutus | reverse complement strand
CTAAAGAAAATCACATGATTTAAGAAAAACTAAAGAAAATCACATGATTTTGAGTTTTAGCACATATACATACACATACTAAGAAAACGGACCTGTAGAGTGTCAATACAAGTGGGTTCATGATGATTAGTTATGAGAGGAAGTGGTTCTGAAGTCTGTGGAGCCGATTCTGATTCTATGAAGTCTCTGACCATTTGAACCAGTTGTTCTTCTGTTATGCTTCCCATTTTTCTTTTCTTTTTTCCCTGTTTTTTTTACTGGGTGGAATTTCTCTGGCTTTTGCTTCTTAAAATGGCTGGCTCAAAGGTTGTGGGCACCACCCGTGTACAGTAGTAAATAAAAGTTTTTAAGTTAAAAATATTTTGTTTGATAACCTAGTTTGAAAATTTTTACCTACTACAATAAAAAGTAAAAATTTAATACAATATAAAACTCTCACATGTTACAATATTTAAGTTTTAAAGTTTTAAATTGATTTCCAAACACGATAAGATTTTTTTTTTTTTTAGCGTGGCAAATTAAGAGGTTGTTTGGAGGATTGATTTAAACTATTAATTCGTTTGAACTTAAAATGTGTAAAGATGTTACATGCTATAGTATAAAATAAAAATAAACTATAATATAAAGCTCTCACATACTACAATGTTTTGAATCAATTAGTTTAAATTAGTGCTTCTAAATACTTTGTCTTAAACATTATAGCACCTGAAAGTTTCATACTATAGCATATTTTTGCTTGATATTATAGCATGTAAGTGCATCTTCTATATAATGCTAAATTAATATTCCAATGGTAAATTTGGTATTTGACTGTAAATAAAAAAAAAAACTCTCTAATACATTGTCATTTTTATTGTTAAATTTACTATATACTACCACTAAGTTTATCTTCCGTTTGACAATTGTGGTTTTAACTAATTTTTATGGCTCCAACCACTTTTGTTATAGTGTTTTTTTTTTAATAAAATTTAAACAAAAAATGGCTCAGACTATAACAAACGATAGAAATTGCTCTCCCAAACGGACACTTAACACATAACAAATTTAGTATTTGATTCTTATTGATTGAGAAATTAACTTTTTACTTTAATAATTATAATATTCTCACTTTTTATTTATTTTATTTCAAGTACTTTTAATAATTATAACAAAAAATAAAAATGACATTTCAAATAGCATTATGCACTAGAATATAAAATAAAATCACGTTAGGCATGTTTGGTACATCATATTAGCAATCCATATTGTATTATTTAAAAATAATACAATATTTAGTGACATCCATGTATTGTACTATTTAATAAAAATTAATACAATTGTAATACCTAGTTTTTATTAAGTACAATTAATGTGTAAGATGGTGTACTAGTGTACCTAAATATAATTTGAACTTAATTCAATTATCTTGTGATGTTTTTAAACTAACTTCACTATCAATTATTTCGATCCGCATTTTCATTTGTTATTTTGAATTTTTGGGATAAAATAATTTATCAAATTCCAAACAAGTCTTTTTTGTTGAAAAAATTTGAACAAATTGAAGTCTACTCAAGAAAACCACCGGTAGCCTATGGTTTTCCCAAACCAGCTGCCCTTCCCCTTCTATTTATTTGCTTCTCCTTCCTCTTCTCATTTCACTCTCACTCTCTCTCACTACCTTTCTCATTGTCTCTCTTTCTCTCAATTTTTGGTTCAAAAACAAAGTCCAAGCTTTGATTCTCAGCAGATTGGAAGTTCAAGAATGCGTTTGGACAATCACAAACTCAATTTAAAGCTCAAATCCAAAATTAGTTTATTTATTTTTTAAATTTCAAACTTCTCTAAATTTCTCAAATTTTCTTAGAATGTTGTAATTCAAGCTTTATGAGCTTAGGAAATCTTGAATCTAAGTTAGTAGAACCCAAATCATCTAAAATCTAGGCTTGATTTGATAAAAATCGAATTAAACCAAGTTATTTCCCTTTTTTCCATTTTTAGATTTCTTTGAAGATTTCTATGTAAATCTTGTTAAAAGTTGTTTAAATGTGTTCTAGTATGTTTATCTATCAATTGTGAACATTTGTATGCTCTAAGAATTGAGAAAACAGGTTTAGATTGAGATTTTGGACTCGATGAGGCCAAGACTTGAAGTCTTGAACCTCTCAGATTTTTCCAATTTGGCAAGCTGAACTTAGAGTTCGACAGGCTGGATTTATGAGTTCAGTAGGCTGAATTCATATTATCCGCAAGCGGAACTCATAACGGGTTCTATAGGCCAAACCTAGATGGTCAGCAGGCTAGACACAACAATTCAACAAGTTGAACCAGGGGAAACGGTAGGCCAATCAGACTCTATAAAAAATGACCGTTTTCACCCGTTTTCACTATTTTGAACCTACATTAAGATTTTAACTTTATAGTATGATTTTACGAATATAAGTGGCACACTAGGACAACATGAGATAGCTTTGTAGTGCATAACATCTTAAGCTAGATATTGATGAATTTAGCTCAAATTTAAGATTGTTCGTGGTTCCGTGGAGCTAACGTATAGCGGAGCGAGACTGCGGTGTTGAGTTGTAGTGCCGAATATTAAGGTAGAACTTTACCCCTTTTCTTTGATAGCCAGATTTTTAAATGGTTTTGGCCTTAAAATAATTTCTTCCAAAATGTTTTCATTAAAAGATTGAAGAAGATTTTTATCAATTGTTTTCATAAACTGTTGAATGACATGGTATTCATGATGAACTGTATAATGAATGTAAAAGAACTCACTTGGTAAGATGAGATTTGAATAATGAATTATACATTAAAATGATGCTATATTCAGATATCGGGTCGTATAGCGTACGACCTTAGAGGTAGGTCCTGAAACCTAACTGGGCCACTACGGTGGTGATATTTATGGTTTGCCCATGAAAAAAATAATAGGATCCTTTATGGATGAACGATATATTAAATCCTGGTAAGAATGATTTAAATTGAATTTATTTTACTATTTAATTAAATTCTATCTTCTAAATATTTCATGAATAGTAAGTTTTATATTCAAATCAAATGATTTTTAAATATTAGTCCTGCTGAGTCTTTCGCTCATATTTTCTTGTTTTAAACCTTTCCTCCTAGGTGGTATACAGCTTGGGACCGATTGGAGGCTACTGATTGGACTTGCTAGCTGTAGAAGATTCTAAGTTGGTTATTTGTATTATTAATCAAGGCATGTAGGGTTTTATTTTCTCTTTTATTTTATTAGATTGTGATTGTAATATAATTATTGTCATTATGTGTGTGTGCACAATATGTGGGTTCGGTGGGACCTAACTCGCATTCCTTTTCCTTTACCATCTTCTTTTATTTTATCTTATCTGTTTTTGTCGTTTTCAATAAACTACTTAACTAGCTTTAAATCTCTCACATTTTCGTAACACACCAAACCCCTTTAATTGGTACTTTTTATTTAAATTTTTAATTAATTACCTTAATTAACCCACCACTTTACCTTCTGGGTTTCGGGGTGTGACAACGAGACAAGTTGTGATATCAAATATGACCAAAACCTGTATTAGACTGTATTGTATAATTTAAACCAAAAGTGCGTATTAATGAACTAACCAACTTTTTAAAATATATTAAAAATTGACATAGAAGTCGAAGTTTTAGAATGAGATTTAAGATTGGGGTTTAGAGTCGGGATTTGAGGCTAAGGTCGGGGTTGAGATTTGAGACTGGTTCAAAGTCGGGAGTCGAGGACGAGATTTGGGACATGGTCGAGGTTGGGATTTAGGACTAGGGTGTAGGGATCAGTCGAAGTCAGGATTCGAGATCATGTCATAGTCGGGATTCGTGGTCAGTGTTGAGATTGAGATTAAGGACTATGATCGGCGTCGAGATTTAAGACTAGGGTTGGGGTTGAGGTTCAAGTCAGGGTTAAGGTTTGGATTGAGGACAAGGGTTGGGGTCAAGATTTAAGACCGGTGTTAGGGTTGAGGTTAGAATTTGGGGTCAAGGTCGAGATTCTGGGTCAGGTCTAAATTTGGGGCTGGGGTCAGGGCTTAGGATTTTAAGTCAAGATTTAGAACTAGGGTCGAGGTTGGGATTCGAGCTCGGTATTGGTGATTAGGCCAAGGTCAAGGTTGGGATTCAAGATTAGGAGCTAGGTTGGGATCAAGATTAGGGATCAGGGTCGAGATTTGAGGTCAGGATTTGGGACCAGGGTTGGGGTCGAAGTCAGAATTTGAGACCAAGGTTGCGATCGAGATTCAGGGTCAGTGTCACGATTTCGACCGAGGTAAGGGTCGGGGTCGGGATTTGGAGTTAGCAAGATTCAAGACCAAGGTTAAGATTCGAGGTAGTGGTAAAGGTCAGGATTCTAGATCAGGGGTCAAGGTTGAGATTCGACTCCAACCTTAGTCTTGAATCGTGACCTCGAATCCTGATCCTAACCCCAGTCCTAATCTTGATCCTAACCACGACCCTGACACTAGTCCCAAATGCTGACCCCGAGCCTAATCTCAAATCCTGACCCTGACCCTAACACCAATCCCAAATTCCAACCTTGACCTCAACTTTGATCTCAAATCCCGACCTTGATATCGATCTTGAATCTTGACCTCGACCCTAGTCCCAAATCTTGTCCTCAACCCCAACCTCGACCCTGATCTCGATTCTCGACCACAACCTCAGCCTAAAATTTTGACCTTGACACCAGTCCTGACCCTAATACTAGTCTCGAATCTTGACCTCTACCTCAGCCTTGAATCCCAACCCCAACAATGTTCCCAAATCCTAAATCCTGATGCGACCTCGGTCTTGCATCAAGAATCTCAACTACGACACCAGTTTCAAATCCTGACCCTGACTTTGAATCTTGACCTCTATCCTAAATCCTTTTTTTGACCAGCTTCAAATCCCGACCCCAGTCTTGAATCTCGATCCCAATCATGGTCCCGAATCCTATCCAACCCCAACCTAAATCTTGACCTTAACCCCAACCCCAATGCCAACCTCAACTCCAGTTTGAAATCTTGATCCTAATCTCGGTCTCAAATCCCAAACTTGATCCCAAACCTGAATTTCAATCCTAAAAACCACGATCCAAATTTATTATATTTAAAGTTTAAATACAAATACAATACAATACAATATTAAACAAACATTGTATAGTGCAGTAGAACATGTCAATGCAGTGCAAAACCAAACAATGTATTGTATAATACTAATACAATATAATGTAGTGCAATGATATAATACAATATAATACAATACGGTGTGTCAAATATGCCCTAAATATATTATTTTTACACTTTTTGGTGGCAAATATACTAATTGAACCGACATTTCCATTAGAGACAATCTAAGAGCTTTACATCGTGGAGGATTCAAACTCATGAGTTTGAACTTCTCCTAAACAAAAGGTAGTCTTTTTGATCATTATCGTCGTCGTCGTCATCATCTATTCAAGAAGCTGAGAACCATTAGAAAAATTGGCTTATGACACAATAGCACTTCTAAATTTTTTGTTTAATCATCTAGAATCTAAATCATGTTACTATAAAATATAAATTATATCTAATTTATCATGTTTGTTAATGACTGGAATTTGTATTTTTGACTAATCTATAATGTTCTGAAGAAACCTTAACTAACCAATATTGAATGCTATTCTCTTCGCTTGATCATTGGGTGTAGGCACAACATAACAAACCTTTCTTATAGCTACACTCTTTCTAACCAATATAATGCTCTAGAATTTATGGCCAGTAAAGATGAAAGACAACAAAGCCCTCGATCTCTCTCTCCAAAATTTTTGAGCTAAGGCAGGTTGAAAATGATTGAGCATTCAAGCACCTTTTTATAGAATTAGAAGGAGAATCAAAAGTCTAACAGAAATCAATAGAAAATCTTCTCTTTTCTCTCTCCTATTGCACACCAAACTCGGAGAGTCTAACTCTATGAAAAATGCCCATAGCTACCAGAGTAGGATTTGAATTTCAACTAATCATGATAAAGGATTTTGTGACCTCTTACATCGTCCAAGATAATTCTAACTTATACTAACCCAATCTAAATTAGAATAATGTTATTCCAAATAACTATGTAATTAAATAAATGTGAATAATTTTTTTATTCAAATACAACTTGGATTTAATTTAATTATTCAAATATAATTTAAACAATTAATTATCTCAAGCAATTTGAATAATTATTTTTTAAAATTATTAAAACGTTAGTTTACCTAAAAATGCTTCGCGCCTATAGTCTAGGTGGACTGCATGTAGCTCCTATAGTCCAATCAAATTATGGTGCGCATCCCAATAGACTAGTTGGCCTATTTCACGTGTACTTCTCTACTGCTAGTGGTATCCAATATTTTACTGAACCTTTCTAATAGAAGTTAAAAAGCTAATATTGAGACCTTATAGACATATATTTTCAAGCTTCAATATTAATATATAAATTAATCATTAACAATTTTTTTATTTAAATATTAACTTCGGTGTCATCTCACCAAATGCCTAAAGCTATATTCTTGATAATATATAATATTATAAGACTCCGATTAGCCTTTCCATAACCTTTTAATTTATAAGTCTCACTATAGTTGGCAATAGTCGGTTTAACAAGTTTAATTTTACCTTTCAATTATTTTATCTCAAAATTCCATTATTTCATTGCTAGGAAAACATTCCACTTATAAGTTGTAACGCATACAAATAGAATATCATACGATCACTATACATATCTAGATGACTGAGGCCTTGTTTTTTTTTTTTTTTTTTCAAGTCCCAAGTTATGCCTGTGGAAAAATAACTTTAACTCTAACTAAGTTGCTATGGATTCTACATACGTGGGTTATGCTTAGTGGATATTGTTAAGTCTCTAACATACTGACAATGGTACATTTATTCATTAGAATTCCTACTTTTGGCATATCAAAAGACACAACCGTAAACATAGAGTCATGAAACAATTTAAGGATTAGATCACACATAAATGTCAACATGAAATTGATTTAGAAAAACATAATCATTATTGACACAAGCCATAAACATACTAGAATCCACTTCAGTATTAGATCATTAAAAAAAATGGTTATCAAAGTGAAATTGATTTCAATAACATAATTATTATTGAATCAATTGTACTTTAGGTCTAGTTTAACATATGACCACGATTAGGTCCAATATACCAATGTCCCTACCATGGAAAAAATCGGCTCTAACAGTCAAAATAAACCACCTCTTTATTTAGACGTAGATGCCCATTACAATCTTATCAGAAATAAAATGACCAACTATATTCCACAAATCAAGGAGTCTATATTCAAACTATTAATCCTGTAACTGCTTATAAAAACTCTATATATGCACAATTCAAACATTTAGTTATAATAGTCGTGAATCAACAATTTGTTTAATCTACAACCAAAAATATGAATATGATACATGAAATAATCCCATTATTATTTATTTAATATCGTAAACATAATAAAAACATTTTTTTCGTTACTACACTAATGCTAACAAGAATAATTAAAAAGATAATGTGATTTTGAAAGCTTGATCACATAGAATTGGTTTGTCTAATAGATACGAACAAGCCATAAACAATACGAAACATAAGTAGGTCTTTTTATTGTATATAAATTTTGAAAAAACTACTTCTGTTGCTTTTTTAAACAAAATTTAATTTTTGAAATTTCATACTCAAAGAACAATTGGAAAGAGAATTTTTTATTATTTTTGAAAATGTTGAAGGAATTCTAGAAGATTCGGTGATACCCACACTGGTCGATTCAATGAAAGAAGAATAACAAGAAGGATTGAGAGGTTGAAAATACGTTGACCATCTAGATATTAATTTCCAATAGGTAGTAATTATAAAATAGTTATTATATATAACATTTTGAGAAGGTCTCTTTTTACGAAAATAATCCTTTTTTAAGTGTAAATCATATAGCACAACCCGACAACCAAATCTAAGCTTGTTCAACAAAGTATATACACATTGAGGACTATGTAAAGTTTTGGCATTATTAGTTTTAATAAAAACTTTTAGTTGTTATAATGTAAAACTCTCACATGTTAAAATACAAAGAAAAAATAAATTACAATGTAAAGCTCTCACATGTTATAGTACTTTCAACTAAAATTGATTCAAACTATTGATTTAAACTAAGGCTTGTAGATACCCTAGTAATAGCACCATCCAATCACTTCCAAGCACACAAAGGCTCTTAACAGTAGAGAATAAAAGTGCACACCAGGGGGCTCCAGCACTTACACTACTCAAATAGAATTTTAAAATTAGATTTTCATAAAATTCTGAAAAAGTCTAAACAAAATTCTCAAGTATAAAAAAAAAAAAAGTAATAAGAAAACGTTGGTGAAAACTGAGTTCATTTTTTAAGTAAAAAAAAATTAGTTCATTTTTATCATCCTTTTGTTACTTTCTCACTTCTCTTGCCACAAAAATGAATACTAATTATAAACCTTTATTTTCACCTCTTATTACAACTATGCAACTCTTTATATTGTGCAATTCTTTACTCATTCCTTAATAATTTATACGAATTTTCTTTATTTTTTTTAATTTTTAGCCATCCTTATTTTTTTCCCTGTAGGTATTCGTTAGACATATTTTCTCATTTTATCATATCCTTGCATACCATTTGCTTTCAACTTGCAGCTAAATGTGCATTAATATATATATATATATATATATATATGTATATGTGTGTGTGTGTGTGACGTTATTTTATAACCTCTTTTTTTTTTTTTCAAGAAAATGAAGATTTTGAGGGAAAAAACCCAAAAAATAATAACCTCGTTAATATATATCGACGAGAGGAATGTTTTAGAAAGACTTGCATAGAATGTTGCTACTTGCCCTATATGCCTACATTGGAGGACTTGTAATATTGCTTGCGGATGAATAACTTTTTACTAATATATGTAACTATTTTTTTTATACTTTGTTGGGGAAAAAAAAAAGAAGGTTATAAAAGGGAGTGACAGAGTTGTAATAACAAACAAAGTATTAATCTATAATTAGGCTTTATTTTTACTGGGAAGTAGGATGACATATGCAGAAGAGAAGTGAGAGAGTAACAGAAAGAGTGTCAAAGAGAGTTATGATTGAAATTTTTATACATAAAATATGAATAATAATATGAAAAAAAAGAATAAGAATTTTACTTAGAGATTAAAATTCTAGCGAGCATAACCTGACAGTGATTTCACACTTGACTCGACCATAAGGTATACCTCGACCATAAGGTATACAGTTTGAATTATCCACACTAAATTAAAGAAGAGCATACATTAATAGTAGGTTAAGTCAAAAAGATACATTTAATGATAGAATACATGAAACATTTTAAATTGCAAGATAACAAAATAAAAGAAAAATAAAGGAGTTGAAATGTAAAAAGAAAAGAAAAAAGATAAAGTGCCCAAAACTTACTGTTTTGGACAACCATATAATGAACATAAAATAATGAGATAACAAAATTAAAAAACAAAAAAAGAATTTCTCTAGTTGGACCTAAAAAAAATCTTTTTTCAACCATCAGATTATACCAGAAATGTAATTTTGACCTAAGCCAACGATAAAAAAGCGTGCACTACCAGCAAGAGATTATATCATAGAAGGACCAAAAAAAAAAAAATAGAGTTGGTATTTTAATATGCAAAAGAAAACAAGTAATAAAGCACCTAAAACTTACTATCTTGAACTTGCAAGGGTGTATGCCCTTAAAGCATGTGATGCTTTTTGTAGTGGACATAATTTATAAATAAATAAAGTGAATTTATCATTATATTTATATATGTGTATTTTGAATACTTTATGAATACTATTAGAGTTTTATAATTATCTATGTGACATTAAATATTGTATATATATGTTATATACAGTAGGATAATCTTTAAGGATGATAATGTAACAACCCTACTTACGTGGCCGTTACTTAACTACATAATCTTAATCTTAACATGCATTAATGTAAAGTACTTAAATTTGCAGAATAATTTTTTTAAATAAAATCTTGATATTGAATCCTTAATATATAACCTTAAAAAAGAAATAATCATAATTTCTCAGAACTTATTTTCATAAATCTAACATAATAATATCAAATCCTCAATTGCGCTAATAATGTAATTATAATTATTATGTTTTAACATAATCATAATTTTCTAAAACTTAATTCTTTATATATTTCATACCTTAATTTCTTAAAACATAAAAATAATAATAAACTTTTAAAACTTTTCCTTTAAGCGTAAATGTAATTATTTAAAAATTACGTCCTTTAAAACATTCCTTAATTAAATGAAAATATTTTAAAAACAATTCTAAATTAAATATCGCTAATAAAAACCTAATTTAAATGCCTTTTAAAACCTCCTTAAAATCATCATATATTTCTCTTATAATTTATTATCTTAAAATTAACATATAAATTTCTCAAAACTTAATCTTTTAAAAACTAGTACGATAATTTTCAAAAAATTTATTCTTTTAATACTTTTTTTTTAATTTAAAATGATACTTTAAAAACATTCATAAAACTATTTATTACTATAATTTTCTATTAAAAAATTTACGTATATTTGTCGCATTTTCTGTTGTAATAGTGATATATATGTTTCTTGTTGAAAGTCTTAAACTCTTTTTCTTTCTTTCTTTCTCTTTTCTTTCAAAATTTGAAGTTGCATGACTACAACAAACATCCAACTGAATTCAATTCAATTGTTTACTTATTCAATTTCACTTTCAAGTTCAACCAAACCCCATTAACCCCCATTTTCAAAATAAAGCATCAAGTGGATGAATAAAAATCGTGAGAAAGCCTTTCATTTGCCTATCATTAATAGACAATACCATGCATATTATCTATATCTACATCTATGGTATGGAATTCGAATTCGGTTTCTAAAGCTCATAATGTGATACTACTCAATTTTTTACACAAACAAAATTTTATAAAAGACAACATAACACAAAAAATACATTTTTGCATGAGCGGTATCCATACTTATTTCCAACATTTGTCCACTACTCGCTATTGCCCAACTAACTTATGCTAATAGGTTCTTTCCCTATAGAATGAATATACTTAAATGAGCTTCGTTCAACAAGTAAGAAATTCAACTTGCAAAATAATTTGAAGATCATTTAATAAAACTATGCATGGTCATTTTATACTTGCTTATTTGCCTGTTTTATGCTTAATTATTTTGGCTTTATCTTATCTTATTCTTTAGGCCAAGGTGATTGTATCTGTTGCATGCGATCTTTGGGAAGTCAAGGTTCACGAGGTCCCTAACTACACCATGATTATAAATTGTAGTTCGGTCGTTAGGATTTAAAAGGTCCTAACAACACCATAATCTTTTAACATTTAAGCCTCTCCATAAGTCGCGAAGTTAGTATAACACTTTTAACTTATTTTACATAGTTTCACTTGTTTTATTTTGTGTATGTAGTATGACATGTTATTACATAACATATATACCAATACAAAAAACATGCTTAGCTGAAAGTATGTAAATAGTATATTTTAATATATTATACCTCACACATCATTCATGACCTATCAAGATGCTAACACATCATAATATTTATGTCCTAACGAAATTATGGCAAGGCATACCACTAAACATGCATTTCATAATTTTAGAAATCATGTAAAAATAATTTTATTTAAAAACTATTTATACTGTAGGTGAGATTCCTACTTACTTACATTCTACGCAAGAGTTGTCCTAATTAATGTCCTCGCCTGATGATTTCAGTTGATACTGTGTCCTATAGAGTTTGACACTCGACTGTCAACCATAAATTTTGTATTTCTCTACATACAATATCCTAATTGATTTTGGACTCATTTAGAATTTAATTAAATTTTTTATACTATTTCCATTGTTTAATAATTATTTTTTTTGAATTAATTATTTATAATATCTATGGTGGCAGTTAATTTGATTATCCAACTTATGGAATTTCCTTAAAACTCTTGCCCATAGTTGTTGGGTTATTCTTCACTTGCTATCAATAATTATCCATTAATAATTAATATACAACTTAGTCCCATAATTAATTTGTTATCTATTCCACATAATTCTACTTGGAATTTCGTGATAGCTTAAAATAAAACTAACTTATTCGTAATTAGCCATCCAAGTTATCCAAGATAACTTTGGCCTATAGTTGCACAAAACTGCTTCTCAATGTGTTTGGCTTCGTTCAGCTTTAGAAGCTCGTTAGTGTTTTATGCTATTTTATGTCCTTAGTTAATTAGGAAAAATTAAACCTTTAGGCCCTATAGAACCATTTCATGTTTCCCTAATTTCTAACTTGGTAAACATTTTTTTTTTATATTTTCCTGTAACGCCCCTATATGGGGGTTAACAGTATTTAATAAATAAAAATAAACTTAGATTCAATATCATTTAAGTCTATTAAACATTGCCCATGGGTCTTTGAACAAAAATAAATATTTAAAATACAAACCACAGTTTTTAATGTAGCACCAAATATTTAAAATACAGTCATCATCACCATAGTACAATTCCCAAATAACTTAACACAGCCATCACAAAGTAAAAACGAATCTTACATAATCTAGACGAGTTACAGTTTAACAAAGATCTTCCAACACGAATTCAACAGTGTTGTTGCTTATTCCTCGTCAAATAAGTTGCACTGAGT
>CAMOHE010049743.1:0-19304 GCA_946598075.1 Artocarpus hirsutus | reverse complement strand
CATTAAAAAGGTGGTTGAGAAAATATATCAATGTCTCCTGGTAGTTGAAGTGAATTAATTCTATGTCTGTAAGTAGTTGAGGCTACTTAATTAAGCATTAATGCTGCGGGACAAGGTTGGTAGAAATGAGTGATAGGTAGATTTAAAATATTTACTGTGAAGACTTAGTAAAAATGCTAAAGTAACATTTTATTCATATGATTTTTACAAAATCATACCCGTTAAAATAACGGGTGTTTCATTTCCCAATAATGTCCAATTCACTGTAAAAATACTGCAAAACTACAGCTTTTTTTTTTTAAATTGCTAAGCTGACTCAGTTTAACAAATTTTCGTATTTTAGTCCTTTGCTGAGTTCCCTTAGTTAAAGCAAAGCTAAAGCTTAGTTTATACTCATTGTTGCACCTTTGAAAACCATGTCAAATACATAAAAAGCGTTAAACTATTGCAGAGGCCAAAGTTTCTATTTTTGAACCCGTTTTCAACTCTTTTCATAGATTTGCTCCTAAAGGTTGATTTTAAAGTTTCTTAGCTATCTTGCATTATTTTTCAATCAAATTTTAATACAATTAACCTCATATAGGTTTGGATCTATCATTAAAATAGTTTTTTTGTTGTTTAAATTTCTCCTTATAAGTTTCCATTTTTATCCCAAAATAATAAAATCATTAAATTCCAGACCTCTAAACCATTTCAATCAAATTTCTTGGGACTAAATTAAACATGCAAATCCCATGATGTTACTGCCATGATTACAGATTTTCAACATGTTTTTTTTTTTTTGAGTCCAAAGATCAATTTTTTTTTAGCCTTTTCCCCTTAATCAACATATAAGGCATATTTGAGCACTAAACTTTAAACATTCATGACTTACACATAAAGATGCATTTTTTTTTAATATTTCAAGAGATTAAATCATGCGTCATTCAACCATATAACATACTAAGGACAAACTTTTTCATGCTAAAGTTTATTTTTTATGCCATAGTCCATAAAATTTCTTCTTAAAAAAAAATTAAAACTTTCTTCACCTATCTCTTCACCTAGTTTAGACCTAGTCTATATTTTCTTAATGTTATACTTTCTAATATAACTAACATTTATGTATACAAAACAAGTTCACAATAACATAAGCTTAGAAAATCTAACAAATTACAACTTTATATTTTTTATTTATTATTTTTTTTTTTTGCTAACAACAAATCACAAGCTTTTTTCTTTTTTCTTTTTTTAAATAAAGTTTTAATTATTGAGTATACCTAGAGTGTGGAAGATGGTTAACTCCTTAGATCCTTGAACACCATGACAAATCTTGAGCTTTCACTAAGGAAATGTCAAAGTTTAGAGTTTAATCAAAACTCTAATATAACTAACCATAAACTAGTTGGAAACCAAATTTTCTTTCTTACCTACAAGTCTCCAATCACACTTATTCTCTTAAGCTTGTTCTTAGTTGTGATCTTGAGAGTTTGATTAAATAAGTTTTAGAGGGTGGTAGGAAGGTAAACCCTTTAATAGTTTATGAGAAAAGGAAGAAAATGGTAAAATATGATTCCCACTTATGGGCATTTATGGACACTTGATTAAGGGACTTAAAAGCAAGATTTTGGGGTCTAAATTGAAACAAGAATTCAGCTAATACAGGAGCTGATTAAATATTTTTTTTTTTGTATAACTTTACTTGATTTTCTTCCTTATGAGGTCGCAAGTAGTGAGGTAGGCAAGAGTGGTTGTACTAGTAGTCTTATCCTACATTAATGCCTTGTTGTCCTTTTATTTGCTATAGAATTTGAAGACAAAGTTTGCCTCCAAACTAAGAAAAAAACCGACTACATCAAACTTTTTTTTTGGTATGTGGTTCTACACTATTGATCAAATTCCTTAATAATTCCTAACCTTTGATTCACTATTTGAACCACTTCTTGTTCTTATTGTTCTTATGAATTGTGATTTTAGACTTAATCTTAGCTTTAAGTGTATATTAACATTCATGCTACTCTTGTTAATTTAACCAACTATAAATCATGTCAACTTGATTTCTAATTTGGACTTGGCATAATGTTAGTTCCATGGGTCCTTTTTCAATAGTGATTTACTTTAAAACTTATTTTTGTCACACTTTGTAAAATTGAAATAATGTGACATCATAGATTGTCTAAAAAAAAATATTATAAATGTACTTTTATATTTTTAAATCGAATAAAACAGGACTTAGAAAAGTATGATCAGTCAGTTTGATCATTAATTATTATTAGAGTCATAAAATTTCATGATTTGAAAAATATGATTACGTGATAATTTACACTTAAAATTTTGATTAAATTCAATATTTAACATTTGAATTTTCTTAATTATTATAGTTCATCTTATTATCTACTATCTCACTTTAATATTAAGCTTTCTTTGTACAGACTTGTGGTTATTTCTAAACTTGCTCAATATGCGTACTATGATTGAGCTTGTCGTACTATCGCCATTCTTGACAATTTAATCGGAACTTATACTTATCAGTTCTAAACTTTTACTTATGAACTTAATAGTGTAGTTATGGAAAAATGTTAATTAATTACACATTAATTACTGGATTTTTTTTTTCTGGTCACTACAATCTACCTACCTTATAAAATTTTCATCCTCGAAAATTGTAATAACTAGGTAACTTACACCTATAGGTATCCTTTCTCTTAATGATTCCATTCAAAGTGTCTTGATAAGGAATATGGTCTTATTACTATATATATATATATATATATGTATATATAGATATTTTTTTTTAAGGCTCTCTTTCTACTGGTCTAAGACTTGAACTAATCCTTCTGCATATCCTAGGTTCTATATCTATTCTCAAACCATGATCTGGGACACGGGCCAGTTAATCTTATTATCACTCTACTTATGGATTTTTGTCATCTAGGTATCGAGACTAGCAATAGTGATAGTCTAAAACATGCTTATCTACTCACTCTAAACTTCTAAGGGTTCACAATCTTTGTGTTTCTCCTTTCATATCCTTCTTGCATGTGTCATGTTCATGTTTGGGCATGCAAGAAAAAGGAACTTGTTTATATTCTTCATATTCATAGGGTCCCTCACGGTTTTGCTTTTGTAACTTTTCTGCTGATCACAAGATATTTCATAGCTTTTACTTAATTTTTCCCATTCGTTTTGGTGATTTTCTAATCGAGTCTAGTGTGCCTTTGACTAGTTTCTTCCAACACTTAATGGTAAGTTAGAGGTTTAACTTTCTTCTAGCAGAAAGTTTCTTGGTGATACTAAATCTTGGGGCATATAAGGTCTATTTAGCGTATGAAAATCATACCATCACTTCTTTTTCCTTGTACTTATTATAGAATCCAAAGCTTGCTATTGTAGCATACTATAAGTGGTTCGGTAATTTTACCCATTTTGGCCACTTATGACCATTCTATAACTAAATCTTATACTGCTAGGTGTGGTTTACTATCATAGAAAGAGTAAACTTGCACTATTTTCTTTAATCTGAAAGGGGTTTCTAAAGGCTTATCTATGTTATATCGACTTAAGATCATAGTTCTAGTCCTTCAGGAAATTTTCCTTAGGGATCATATGTCGTTCTAACTCTAATTGGTTCTCGATGCTTGATGGCATAATTCTACTTGGGCAATCTTTCGATTTTTTCACCATTTATATGGTTTTATCTCTCCTTTAAATTTCAAACTGATCCTATTTCTACTATAGAGATGTCATGATATGTTCTTGTCTTTCTACGTGGTAAGCATCGTATCTATGCTCGGCTACGTATCTTTCCTTCTCTAGGTCATTAGTGTCCTAAACCATTCTAGGATTCCTTTACTTCTTCTAGTAATGGTCATGTTTCTAGACTTCAAAAGTTTTCTAACATGGTCTGCTACTTCTATTCTTTCATATTACTAAGTCCAAAAAAGGCTCAGAGTTGTGGACTCATTCGATGGGACATAATCCATATGTCTCTACTCCCTTCATGTAATTTGAATCTTATCTTAATTGAGTCTTCGATTCCTTCATTGTATAGCTAACGAGTTCTGTTACTATTATCCTATCTTGGCACTATTTTTAGCATTTCGAAGTGAAGGTTTCTGCTGATATTCTTAGTTTAGGGATTTTGATTACATGGCATTATGATTCTTGATGATCAAGTTTAAAGGACATAATTCTATTGTCTACCTTTGAAGTTTTATTAGTCTAACTATTGATGTTCAAGCTTGAACTTAACATGGTCTCCTACCTAGGAGAGGGATGAGTATACTAAAGATCATCATCATTATTTTGGTCTAACGAGCACCCTTTATACTACATTTTCTCTATTATATTTTTTTTTTTACGGATGGACAGGAGGTGGGGAAATAACTAGGAGATATACTCATGTGCTTAGGTCCATGATTTGATAACTTCTAACTCTCATCTAGAGACAATCTATCAATTTCTCCTATCATGTTCATCCACCCCTTAGACGAACAACATGGGCTTGATACTTATTCTTAAACCCTTATGTAAAACTTGTGCTCTAATATTTCGCAATGATCCTAGAGTGTTATCTGTAACACTTTTACCCTAGCATGATTACTAATATTTGGTTGCTATGTATTCTAACTCATCAAATGACATACCTCGTTAGTCTTATGTAGGCTAGAAGGACTTTAGATAAGTCTTACCTACTTAATATATAACTCTTATTGTCATGATGTGCTTGTTAATTTCAAGAATGCTATCTAATGAATGGACATAATACGTGTCATCCTCCCCATAACTTATTTCTTATTACGTTAGCGTACCTTTTTTGTTGACATTGGGAGGGGCATATAAATGGCCCTTAAACTACCACTACCTACCAAGCTTTGACATCTTGCTTGTACACTTACTGATCATATTAACTAGATGTGCTTGATTTTCTAATCTATACTACCTATAATCTTATAGGAAAGGTTGCATGGATGCTCCATAAAGTCACTCCTTCTCGCCTATTGTGCCGTAAACTTTCATGGCTTTACATTGGATGCCTTTTACTATAAATCCTATAATCCATTTCTTAGATTGATGTCATAGTTGGTTGGTCTTAAGTGTCTAAACACACTTACGATTTTTCCTTAACTAAAATGACTTAAAGGTATTCTGACCATCGGCTTCGTATCTAGCCTTATCTTAAATGGTTTGAGTGGTTCTTTAACTAGTTCACTCTTTTGTTAACTATAAAAGGTTTCTCCTCAAACAACACGTCTTAGACGGTCGTAAGGATTCTATTAACCATGCATTGTATTTTGCAATATCTGATTACCGGTAAGGGTTCAATTTTGCCTCTAAGGTCTATAATTTTACCTATTCTATATCTCTTATGTATATAAAGTCTTCATAGATAAAAGAGGACCACATCTATTTGAGGTGGTGTTTTTAGCTTAATAATTTTGATGGGGTAAATCTAGTAATCCATCTATGAATTCTCTATGTAAATCCTTAAGTGGATTGGGTCGATCTGCTCATTTGTAAGCTAGGTCTTCTGTCTATTGATGATTAATGTTATTAAGTTGTACAACAAATTGTGTCTTTTCTTAGAAATTTCTAGTGTTTTCCCTTATTTTGGCTATTTTATCTAGGCTACGTATTCCTCTTAGGATGATTCAAATATTGAACCGATCTGAGACTATTTCTCTCTAAATTCTTGAATGAAGAAATAAAGATATATTGTCTTTCTTTCTTTCTTTCTTTTTGTATGTCATCCTTGTGATGTTACTTTCATCTCGTTGGTTAGTAAAGGCAATATTTTGCTTTACAATCTCTATTGGCATGAATCTAATTTCTATAGTTGATATTTAACCGATCTGAAAAACTTATTTTCTCCATGATTGTAGGTTGGGGAGGGGATATGTTGCTTTGAAAATATTATTTCAGGTTTGATTTGGTTGGAAACAAATTTAGAAGTAATCACCCATAAACAGTCTGCAAACTCTAGGAAGTTCTTCTCTTATCCTTTATCTACATCAAAATTCCCTATTGAGATTCTGTATCTATTTTTATATATTACAATATCTTTCTTTCCATCATCGTAACCTAAGGGGTTTAGTTATCATCGGATTGCTTATAGGCTCTATTATTATACTTATAAACTGTAATGTATTTATAATACCATTAACAAATTTTAATCATGACATTCATGCCTTCATATTATAGAATTGCTAGACGCACTATAACGCCCCTGTGTGGGAGTTAGCAGTATTGAATAAATAAAAATAAACTAATATTCAATATTATTTAAATCCATTAAACAATGCCCATGGGTCTTTAAACAAAAATAAATAAAAAAAATAAAAATAAACATTTAAAACACAAACTACAGTTTTTAGTGTAGCACCAAATATTTAAAATACAGTCATCATTACCATAGTACAATTCCCAAATAACTTAACATAGCCATCACAAAAGAAATACAAATCTTACATAATTTAGACGAGATACAATTAAACAAAGATCTTCCAACACGAAATCAACAGTGTTGTTGCCTATTCCTCGTTAGATAAGTTGCACTGAGTTCCACCTGGGAGATATAAATATGATAGGGATGAGCATCGACATGCTCAGTAGGGAAAATCATTACTTACCTTAAAGTTTTATTCATTACTACATTAGAACTGTATGATTAGTTAATTTACATCATATACCAGATTATGAGGTTTATTATGATCATATCTCGTGGATACCATAGTTAATCATTACCAAGTTTCACATTTATACATATATACAAATATTACAATTCATTATTATTCTTAGGTATCCACATTAAATAAAGTAACGCTCAACTTATCGAAACCCAAATGGGCGTGCTTGGCTACCCTCCAAGCATTCCGAGGGTATTTCGGTGAGGGGACATCAAGTCCCAAGTCCTCACCAAGTCGATTCTTGTACAGTGTGTTCTGGGACTTTCAACCCAAGGGAGCGTCATCACCTCCCCTATTTTACCTTTTAGGGTATTCGTGGCCAAGGACATAACCGCCATTCTCCTCACGTTTCACCATTTCTCAATGTTTAATCATTATTTAAAGAGTCAATTTTCCCAACCATGCTTCCCAACTTATAACAACATATATTAATTCATTATGTTTCTCGCTAATCAATACAGGATGAGTTCATGTCATAGTTTCATATGTAATTCTCATATAATAGCAGTTCAACATAGGTACATATATCTTGTGGTAAAACAATCAATTTTAATTCCATAAAAACCTTACAAAAGATGAGTAATAGAATCCCTACCTTTCAAGCTTATCAACAATCCTTTAATCTCGGGATTAATTAACGCTAACTCCACACACCCTTAATCCTAAGACATGCATAAGGACAATTAAAACTAAAGCACAACATATAACCACATCCATAAATGAATTATGTGTAAATCTATATATTTTAGTCTCTAATATGGTTCATAAATTACCTAGGATAGTGTTGGAAATGTTGCAAGACATTAACGGATTATAAGGTGAGCAAAGTTGGGTTCTTGGTTTAAGTTAGCGGCTGGTATACCATAGCAAACCGGCTGTATACTTTTACAAAAAGTCAGGTTCACTATCTACAATTAGCACATAGGTTTATAGGTGGTTTACTTAAGGTAGACGTGTGGTATACTGCCACTGGTAGGTTTACTAGTTTCAATCTGAAAATTAAAAAATTCAAAGAAAATAAAATACAACTCCAATTTAGGCTCATGATAGCTCGTTAGAAAGCTTAGGATGTCTACTTTTAAAACATGTAAACCAATTTACAAAATTCATTTTCATCTAATCGCAGAATTTCAAGAAAGGGCTACTGCCCATAGAGATAATACAAGGTTTATGGAAGGTTAAGTTTCTCTTTAACCCAAAGCATATTATTCTTGTTCAAAATCTCAAAACCATTCCAAAATAGGTAGCATGCATTATATAATCACAATAAACATATTCTCATGAGTTTTATACCCAAATCATCATCAAACCATATCTCTAGCCTTTCTTGCTAATAATGATAAAAACATGCTTAAGTTTGTTCTTCAAGCTCAAAACCTTAAAACATTAATCATAGAGCTATGGAAAATAGTTCTAAATATTCCTAACATTGTTGTCAAACCAAAATAAAGGTTGGTTGTGGGTTTTAACTCAGGACTCAAGTTTTTGTTCATAAATGCTTAAATATGCATGTTAACATAACTAAAAATTTGCATGAACTTGGAACATGAAAATCATGCATTAAACATGAAGAAAACACATATTAAAAACCAAGTTTGAATTAAAGAAAACCTACCTCAAAACTCCTTTGAAAAGCACCAAAGTTTGGGTTAAAAATCAAACTTGAGTTGATTCCAAAACGGCTTTAAACATGGCTGGGAATTATAGTTACTTGGCTACAAAGAGAGCTTTATGCCTTGTGTCTTTAGTTAGAAATTGAAGTGAGAAAGGAGAGAATGAAAAAAATAGAGAAGAAAGTGGTGATGGTTGAATAAAAAGGCATCAAAATAATTAAAGAGTGGGAGATAATTGTAGATTTATGGGGAAAGTTGTAGTAAGAAACAAATGATCATTAAAAGAAAATATTATCATGTCTCCCATAGAGACTTGTAGCAAATAATGCCAATATAATTGAGGGGGCAAATGGGGTAAGCTGTGGAAGAAAATGAAGGAAGCATTAAAAAAGTGGTTGAGAAAATATATCAATGTCTCCTAGTAGTTGAGGTGAATTAATTCGATGTCTGTAAGTAGTTGAGGTGAATTAATTCTATGTCTCCTTTGAAGACCTTTAGCCAAATGAGAGGGAGGCTACTTAATTGAGTATTAATGTAGTGGGGCAAGGTTGGTAGAAGTGGATGATAGGTAAGTTTTAAATATTTACTACAGAGACTTGGTAAAAATGCTAAAATGACATTTTATTCATATGATTTTACAAAAATCATACCCGTTAAAATAATGGTCGTTACACGCACATATTTCTTTTTTTCAACAATAATTACATACCATAATCTATTGTTAGTTTTGAGACTTTATATGTCTCCAACAAGTCACAAAACATAAATTTCTTCTTGCTAGAAGCGGCTACTTGTTCATACATATATTTTATTTCTAATACCATACATAAACCTACTCGATTGTTTATCGTGGTATATTACTAACCCTATAGTGATATGTCAACTATCTACTTTTCTAAGTTGTTTCTAAGTTGGATACTGATGCCCTTGTTAATAAGACTGACTGGGAAGCCTTTTCTGACTAAGTACTCAAACAAGCTCCAAGGATAGCGTTTTGATGCCATCTTTTTTGATGGTAGCCCTCCAAGGAAGATCTTGATTCTTCATTCCTCGCTTAAACTAAAGGGAAGTTTCAGTAGAAATTCTTTTTTGAATTGCCAAATGTAGCCCCATATGTCCTCGCCCGGATTCATGCTCCACGAGTCGAGCATCTCAAAGCATTGGTCAACATGATCACACATTTCCAGGCGTTGTATTACCTGTTTGGGAAGTTGTCATCCGATATAGCTTCATGTAATCTGGTGTTCATGGCGACTAGGCTTGGCATCCGGCCATGGAGGGATGTCCTACACCATGCTGGCATGTTAATCATCTTGCTATGTCATTATGCAAAAGATATTACCCATTAGCTATTATAATCTAATTAGCATAAATTTAATTTAACTTACTTGGACTGTGGCATAGCACACGCGTTACGACTTGGAGTAGGATGACAGGATATTGGCTTTAATACCAACTATAACAACCCTATTTACATGGTTGTTACTCAACTACATAATCTTAATCTTAACATGCATTGACAAAAAGTACTTAAATTTATAGAATAATTTTTTTTAAATGAAATCTTGATGTTGAATCTTTAACATATAACCTTAAAAGAAATAATAATCATTTCTTAGAACTAAATTCCATAAATCTAACATAATAATACTAATCTTGAAATGTGTTAATAACGTAATTATAATTGTTACATTTTAACATAATCATAATTTTCTAAAACTTAATTCTTTAAATACTTTATACCTTAATTTCTTAAAACATAAAAATAATAATAATTCTTTAAAACTTTTCTTTTAATCATGAATGTAATTATTTAAAAATTACTTTCTTTAAAACATTCCTTAATTAACTAAAAATATTTCTAAAACAATTCTAAATTAAATATCGCTATAAATACCCAATTTAAATGCTTTTAAAACCTCCTTAAAATCATTGTATATTTTTCTTATAATTTATTATTTTAAAACTAACATATAAATTTCTTAAAAAAACTTAATCTTTTAAAAATTAGTGTGATAATTTTCCTAAAAATTATTCTTTTAATAATTTTCTTAATTTAAAATGATATTTTAAAACATTTATAAAACTATTCATTATTATAATTTCCTATTAGAAAATTTACATTACATGTATTTGTTGTATTTTCTGTTGCAACATTGATATGTATGTTTCTTGTTGAAAGTCTTAAACCCTTTTTCTTTCTTTCTTTCTTTCTTTTTCTTTTGAAATCTAAAGTCGAATGACTACAACCTCGGTCTTTAAAGCTAATAACGTAATACTACTTAATTTATCACACATGCAAAATTTTATAAAAGACAACATAACACAGAAAATACATTTTTATGTGAGCGGTATCCATTCCTATCTCTAACCTTTGTTCGTCGCTTGCCAATGCCCAATTAACTGATGCTGATAGGTTCCTTACCTACAGCATGAACATACTTAAATGAGCTTCACTCAGCAAGTAAGAAACTCAACTCACAAAACAATTTGAATATCATTTAATAAAACTATGTATGATAATTTTATGCTTGCTTATTGACCTGTTTTATGCTTAATTATTTAGGCTTTTTTTTATCTTATTATTTGGGCCTAGGCGATTGTATCAACTACGTGCGATCTTCAGGAAGTCAAGGTTCGTGAGGTCCCTAACTACACCGAGATCATAAGTTGTATTTCAGTCGTTAGGATTTACTAGGTCCCAACAACATTATAATCTTTTAACATTTAAGCCTTTCTATAGGTCGAGAAATTGGTACAATACTTTTAACTTATCTTATTTAGTTTCACTTGTCTTATTATGTGTATACAGTGTGACATGTTACTACATAACACTATATACCAATACTAAAACATGCTTAGCTAAAAATGCATAAATAGTATATTTTAATACAACATACATCACACATCATTCATGACCTATCAAGATGCTAACGCATCATAATATTTATGTCCTAACAGAATTATGGCAGGGCATATACTGAACATGTATTTCATAATTTTAGAAATCATGTAAAAGCAATTTTATTCAAAAACTATTCATACTATAGGCGAAATTCTTACTTACTTAGATTCTGCACAAGAGTTATCCTAAGTTATGTCCTCGCCTAATGATTTCAGTCAATATTGTGTCCTATTAGAGTTTGACACTTGACTATCAGTCATACATTTTGTATTTCTCTACATACAATATTCTAATTGATTTTGGACTCATTTAGAATTTAATTAAACTTTTCTTGCTATTCCATTATTTAATAATTATTTTTTTACTGAATTAATTATTAATAATTTCTGTGATGGCAATTAATTCAATTATCCAACTTATGGAATTTTCTTAAAAATCTGGCTTATAGTTGTTGGGTTATTACTTGTGACTTACTATCAATAAATCATTAATTATCAATTAATTTTTAATTCACTACATAGTCCTATAATTAATTTATTATCTATTCCACATAATTCTACTTAGAATTTTGTTATAGCTTAAAATAAATCTAACGTATTCATAATTGGCCATGTAAGTTATCCAAGATAGCTTTGGCGCACAGTTGCACAAAACTGCTTCTCAATGTGTTGGGCTTCGTTTGGCTTTAGAAGCCCATTAGTGTTTTACGCTATTTTATGTCCTTAGTTAATTAGGAAAAATTAAACCTTTAGGCCCTCCAGAACCATTTCATGTTTACCTAATTTCTAACTTGGTAAGGTTTTTAGTTCCATTATTATCCTTATTGTAAATCGTTTTGACGAGTAATCTTATCTATTTACCTTTAAAGTAGTAAAAAGACTATTTTACTATCAGCTTGATTATGTGACTTCTAACTATGAAAGTTACATCCTAAAATTGCCAAAGGCTTTAATAAGCTTTTAGTGTACAAAAGCAAAATTTGAAATCACTTCCAAAAAGGTAATTGTAAAAAATACTTGTTATGCAAAATTTTTCTTCATTTTAGTCCCCATTCTAATTTCCAAAATGAACCACTAAATTACAGTTTTGAAAATTTGTTTTTCACCGGTTTTTTTATATTTCCCAATAATGTCCAATTCACTATAAAAATGCTACAACACTACAACTTTTTTTTGAAATTGCTAAGTTGAGTTAGTTTTAACAAATTTTCATATTTTAGTCCTTTACTGAATTCTGTTAGTTAAAACAAAACTAAAGCTCAGTTTAAACTCATTGTTGTGCCTTTGAAAACTATGTCGAATAGTTAAAAAGCATTACACTGCTACAGAAGCCAAAGTTTCTATTTTTGAACCCGTTTTCAACTATTTTCATAAATTCGCCCCGAAAGGTTGATTTTAACGTTTCTAAGTTGTTTCTACCAAAGTTTAATATCAATGACCTCATACAGGTTTGGATCTATCATTGAAATAGTTTTTTTTAATTTCTCTTGGTAAGTTTCTATTTTTATTTTGAAATAATAAGATCATTATATTCTAGTCCTCTAAACTATTTCAATCAAATTTTTTGCGATTAAATTAAACATGCAAATGATCTTACTGCTATGATTATAGATTTTCAACATGCTTAATTTTTTTAAGTCCAAAGATCAATTTTTTTTGGTCCTTTTTACCTTAATCAACATATAAGACATATTTGAGCACTAAACTTTAAACATTCATGACTTGCACATAAAGATACATTTTTTTTTTAATATTTCAAGAGATCAAATCATGTGTCATTCAACCATATAACATACTATGGACAAACTTTTTCATGCTAAAGTTTGATTTTTATGCCATAGTCCATAAAATTTCATATTTCCTTAAAAAAAAATTAAAACTTTGTTCACCAATCTCTTCACCTAGTTTAGATCTAGTTTGTATTTTCATGATGTTATACTTTCTAATAAAACTAACATTTATGTATACTAAACAAGTCCACAATAACATAAACTTAGACAATCTAACAAATTACAACTTCAAATTTTTTTATTTATTATTTTTTTTGCTAACAACAAATCACAAGCTCTTTTCTTTCTTTCTTTTTTAAATAAAGTTTTAATTGTTGAGTATACCTAGTGTGTGGAAGATAGTTAAGTCCTTGGATCCTTGAACACCATAACAAATCTTAAGCTTTAACTAAGAAAAGGTCAAAGTTTAGAATTCAATCAAAACTCCAATATAACTAACCATAAATGATTTGGAAACCAAATTTTCTTTCTTACCTACTAGTGTCCAATCACACTAATTCTCTTAAGCTTGCTCTTGGCTGTGATCTTGAGAGTTTGATTGAACAAATTCTAGAGGGGGGTGAGAAGTTACACTGCAAACGTGGAACGAAAAAGAGGGAAACAATCGTTTGAAAGTTTATAAGAAAAACGAAGAAAATGGCAAAATCTTATTCCCACCCATAGGCATTTATAAACACTTGATTAAAAGACTTAAAAGCAATATTTTGGGGTCTAAATTGAGGCAAGAATCCGACTAGTACAAGGGCTGATTACACAATTTTTTGTACAACTTTGCTTGATTTCCTTCCTTATGAGGTCACAAATAGTGAGGTAGGTAATAATGGTTGTACTAGTAGTCTTATCCTACATTAATGCCTTGTTGCTCTCTTATTTGTGATAGAATTTGAAGACAAAGTCTACCTCCAAGCCAAGAAAACAACGGACTACATCGAACTTCTTTTTTTTTTGGTATGTGAGTCAACACTGTTGATCAAATTCCCTAATAATTCCTAACCCTTAATTCACTATTTGAACCACTTCCTATTCTCATTATTCTTATGAATTGTGATTTTAGACTTAATTTTAGCCTTACGTATGTATTAACATTCATACTACTCTTGTTAATTTACTTAACTATAAATCAAGTTAACTTGATTTCAAATTTGGACTTAGCATAATGTTAGTTCAATGGGTCCTTTTGTAATAGTGATTCACTTTAAAACTTACTTTTGTCACACTTTGTAAAATTGGCAAAATTGTAACATCATAGATTGTCTAAAAAAAATATTATAAATGCACTTTTATATTTTTAAATCAAATACAATAGGACTTAGAAAAGTAAGTTCACTTATTTTTATCATTAATTATTATTAGAGTCATAAAATTTCATGACTTGAAAAATATGATTACGTGATAATTTACATTCTAAATCTTGATTAAATTCAAGATTTAGCATTTGAATTTTCTTAGTTATTACAGTTCATCTTATCATCTACTATCTTGGTTTATTATTAAGCCTTCTTGTTAAAGACTTGTGGTTATTTCTAAACTTGCTCAATATGCATACTATGATTGAGCTTGTCATACTCTTACCATTCCTCGATAATCTAATTGAAACTTTTGTTTATAGGTTCTAAACTCTTACTTATGAACTTAATAATGTAGTTATGGAAAAATCATTAATTAATTATACATTCGTCAGTGAATTTTTTTCGGTCATTACAAATAATTAAAATAGTCAATAACAATTATTTCATTTATGTAATTAGTTATTCAATTAAAGTACTGAATTTTTAATTAAACGTTATTAGTGTAAGTCATTTCTATTAGAAACAAAATAATATTATTCAAACTATTAATATAATAAGTCATTAGATTGATATATTGTACATGATGTGATAATATATGAAAAATTATCGTTATTGTTTAAAAAATATATATGTTTTCTTGATTATTTAAATGCTTGGATAAGCCGAATAGTATGGCAATATGTGTCAATTTAACTTTAAAGTAAGGGCCTTCGTTTAACACTAGGGTTGTTTGTTTTGTATATTTGATTAACTTTTTGGATTCAAATTTTTAAAATTTTTTAAACATATGTTTGTTTTTCCTAAAATTTAAATTAAATTAATTATTTGAATTCAGTTTTCAAAGTTCTACTTCCCCTTAACTCTTTGGACTGGGATATATTTGTTATAATAAAAGTTGAAATCTTATCTTTTATATTTGAGGAAAAAAGCATAACTTCTTCTTTTGATATCTGATTGAAATAAATTTTTTATTGTATTCCTAATGAAGAGAAGAATAAATCAAGATCCATATTATATATTTTTTAGGATCATGAACATTAAGATTTTGTTTAATTTGTTAATAAATTAAAAACTTTTTCCACTATCTATCTAAACATAAATTTCAATTTTATTCCCTATTCAGATTAATATTTTAAATGTACATTCAAACATAAATATAGATAGCAATTTAAACCACCAATTCAAATCACACAACTCAAATCAAAATAATCCAAATCAACATAATTTGAATTCATTTACCAAACAGACCCTAGATGTCTAGGTGTTTGTGAAAGAATGAGCAGATCATGTGTCAAGCAAATACCTTTACAACTAAAAAAGAGTCTGTTTTAGCAAAACTTTTTTAAACAAAAAATCAAAAAAATTGATTCCAAAAGCAAAACTGACTGATTCAATCATCAATTCTAACCTATCAGAAACTAAATCGTCTTATCAATTCTAGTTTCTAAAAAATATGAATGTAAGTCTTAATAATATATTATATATTAAACTTCATATCATGTTTAAATTTTGAAGCTATGGATTTTATTGTTAGATTATGAATCTTCTTGCTAATTTGCTTAGTTCTACTTGTATAACTATTGTTAGGCCACCTAATACATTATATTTGTAAACAAGACAAAAAAAATGCATCAAGTTGCTCTTGGGTTATTATATGCAATGTGGCTGAATACTGCAATCTAAACTGATCGTCGTATAGATCACCATCAGTTGAAAATCGACTAAACACCTAGTACTAGTTGTTCTCAGGTTATATTTCCTAAAATTGATCTTCATCATTCGTTACCAATCCACTAATAGACGAACACCCCTAGTCTTAGGAACTATATTTAACACATCTCAATAGTAAAATTATTTAATTTTCCTATTGATTCTTTTATGGAAGAATTTTATTATTTATCTTAAAGAGTGTCATATGTGCTATGCATATGTGATTTCAGCCAAAGTTAGATTTTAACTATCTGGACTATCTTTGCTACCAAAGGTCACCGTCATATATTAAAAAATGATTTTGGCTAAATCTGATAGTCAGCAATAGAGCCTTATTAGTATAGGTGTCCTTTTCGGAGAAATGCTAAAAATTATTTGGAATTAAATTAGCACATAATTTAAAAAAAAATTAGGGGCTTGTATAAGATGTTTGAGAGCATTGGTTTAAAACAATTAGTTTAAAACATTGTAACATGTAGAGTTTTACATTGTGTCTCCTGCTTATTAAAATTATTGCAAGTGTATAATACTACCCTAACAAGTGATATTGAGTGAGTGAGTTACCATTCTCACAGAGATGCCCACCTACTAAGTACCGAAATTTCTCTAATTTTATTTGAATGATCCAATAAAGAGAAGGTGATATTGAAACATAAAATAATTAGCAAATTAAATTAAAGCCAAACAAGACATAACATTTAATGAAGATGAACTTAATTGATTAAACATCTAGGGATTCCGATTTCATTATAACTAATCCACTTTAAATAATCTATCTCCTTAATCTCAAAACTATTCTCCTAATTGATAGTTGAAATTATCTAATTCATTTTTGTAGATTTTCATATAGCGACCATGTTAGACGTGTATGCCTTAATGAGTAAAAATACAATATGTTTTTTTAGACATTTTTATCAATAAAGAATTTATGTGGTGTTTGGAAGGTGGTGGGAACCGTTGGTTAGAAACTGTAACATGTGAAAGCTTTACACTGTAGCATTTTTTTTTATTGTTACTGTAACATGTGAGAGCTTTATACTGTTCATAACTGAGTTTGTGGCATGGTTCCCACCACTATGTCAAACGGGGGTTATTTATTATTTATATACCAAATCTTGTCTTCTTTACATTCATATTTGTTGATTGTATGTTAAGTAAACAATAATCTGATACTGTCGATCTAAACCTTTAAGATTACGCAGAAGACACGATTCTTAAGGTGACAGTCTAAATCATAAGATCTGTAATTAAGGGAATAAAGTTGGGTGCTTTATTCATGTAAAAATTATTATGTTGTCTATATCCCTATTGGGAGATAGTTTGTTTTGACCATTGGAGGTGGACTCCGTGAATAAAAACATTGGTATATTGTCATAGGTGACGATATGTTGGATCAGGACATAAAGTGAATTGATTTAGATTAATAATTCTTTTTCTGTAAATCGATTCACTTTAGATAATCATTTGTATTGTATCTTAATCTTGAGATGAATAGTGGGTTCGTTGTCATGACTTATACCTTTTGATGTACCAAAGGGTGACATCCACATTTTTAATAGTGGTACGCATGCCGGTACATTGGTGGCATGACTCTTGATAGCGTAAACCTGTTATTCATAGATATGAAATCCATAGCTCCTCTTTAGGAGTAGTAATATCCTCTTATATGCACTATCCTATAATTGAAAAACTGAAATGCTCAACCATTTAGATACATAGGTGTAACCAAATAGTATACTGTCTTTGGAGGGTAAGTTTTTTGATAGTGAGATAATGGAACGTAAGATAAAAATAATCGTGAAGGTAAGATAGAACTTATCCTTAAGCTGATTATGGATAATCCTATAAGGATACGATACATTATGGTATGTCATGGAAACTTAGCTATTCAGGCTTCGTAATTTTATATAATTCGATAGTATAGCTCCAAGCTTTTAGTAGAGTAGTGTTAGAGTTGATAATTATGAAATGCATATCTAGGATATTGATTTTCATAATTATCGAGAGCTTGAACTATATAGGTCCATTAGGTCTCCTTTGCTAGCTCACAAAAATCCTATAACGATACGGCATGCTTTTCAAATAATTGGTGACTTATGTCAGATGTATCAGATTGGTTGAAATTCAGTAAAATTAGATAATTCATGTTTGTTTATTGGTTGAATTAATTTGTGATATGAAGATAAACTTGTTGAATTATCAGGATCAGATAATGTATGTCTATTTATCAGTTGGATTAATTTTGAATTAATTTAAGATAAACTTGTTAAATTATCAAGAATATTTATTGTCCTAGAGATTATTTAGATATGACTGTTTTAATCAAATAACTTCTAGATTGGGTTATTTAAATTAAAATGAGGCTTTATCTCAAGAATCTCATGTGGAAAATAAAGATTTCCAAAGATCTTTTATAAGAGGTTTGACGGGCCAATCTTTAAGTTCGGCCTGTCGATTAAGGAGGTTTGGTAGGCTAATCTGCCAGTTTGGCCTGCCAACCGGGCGATAAAAGGATCATGCATTTTCATATGGATTTTATCACATATTAATTCTGATTCAAATTTTTGAGGCCTTATCTGATAAGAACTAACTCTTGGGTCCAACCTCTATAGAAGGGGAGTGAGTCTCATTATTATGTAGATCAATTGAGAAATCTAGAGTGAGACTTTGTCAGTGAGACTTTAAAACTCCCTGGAAGGCTATCATTCACAAATCATAAATTATAACTTTAGGTATTTCTCTATTGGTTGAAACGAGGGTCATCTGGTGGAAAAGCTGAACGACGTGAACCCATACTTACTTTAATCGTGAATAGAGAATAGTAAAAAAAATCAATTAGTTGAGGCTCTTTTAGAACGTTACTTTTTTTCGCCAATTGCAGGAATTCTTTTAAAACACCCGTTATTTTAATGGGTATGATTTTTGGTAAAATCATATGAATAAAAATATCACTTTAGTATTTTTACTAAGTCACCGTAGTAAATATTTTAAATCTACCTATCACTCACTTATATGAGCCTTGTCCCACTACATTAATGCTCAATTAAATAGCATCCTTATCATTTAGAGACATAGAATTAATTCACCTTAACTACCAGGGGACATCGATATGTTTTCTCAACCACATTTTTAATGCTTCCTTTATCTTCTTCTACAACATACCCCATTTGTCCCCTCAATTATGTTGACATTATTTGCTAAAAGTCTCTGTGGGAGACATGATAACATTTTCTTTTAATGCTCATTTAATTCTATCCCGCTCCTCAATTAATTTGATGCCTATATATTCAACCATCACCACTCTCTTCTCTAGTTTCTCATTCTCTCCTTTCT
>CAMOHE010049742.1:338-37299 GCA_946598075.1 Artocarpus hirsutus | reverse complement strand
AGCTCATTTCATCCCGTTCAGATTGACATGTTCAAGGAGGATTCTTGGAGAGTTGTATATGCAGAATATAGTGAGATTGCATGGAGTTCCTTTGTCCATCACATCAGATAGGGATACCAGATTTAATGCTAGGTACTGGAGGAGTTTTCAGGAGGCTATGGGCACAGATTTGAATTTCAGCACAGCATTTCATCCTCAGACCGATGGGCAATCGGAGCGGGTTATTCAGATTCTTGAAGACATGTTACGTGCTTGTGCATTGGATTTTGGCGAAAACTGGAAGAAATACTTGCATTTGGTGGAATTCGCGTACAACAACAGTTATCAGTCGAGTATTGGTATGGCACCATTTGAGGCATTGTATGGGCGACCGTGTCGATCACCAGTGTGTTGGGCCGAGCTGGAAGATAGGATCATTCTTGGGCCAGATGAGGTTCGTGATAGCAATGAGAAGATCATCGTGATTCGAGATTGATTGAGAGCAACTCAGAGTCGACAGAAGAGCTATTCGGATAAAAGGAGACGAACTTTGGAATTTGGTGTCGGAGACTTTGTGCTTTTGAAAGTATCTCTGCGCAAAGGCATTTCGAGATTTGGAATAAAAGGAAAACTCGCACAAGGTATATTGGACCGTTTGAAATTATTCAACGTGTGGGTGTGGTTGCATATCGACTCGACCTTCCTTCAGAACTTTTGCATGTTCACGACGTATTCCATGTATCGATGCTTCGGAAGTGTCCACCTGAGCAAGATAAGATCGTTTTGTTTCAGGATGTGCAGATTCAAGAAGACACGACGTACGAAGAAGTGTCGATTCAGATTATCGATCGAAAAATGATTAGTTTGCGTCGTCGAGAGATCTCGTTAGTTAAGGTCATGTGGCAGCATCATGGGGTTGATGAAGCCACTTGGGAATTGGAATCAAGTATGCGGGAGTTGTATCCGCATCTATTTTGTTTTTGAAATCGATTTGTGAATTTCGAGGACAAAATTTCTTTTAGGGGAGGAGAGTTGTAACACCCCGAAGTTAATTAAATAGTATTAGAATGTTAAATGGTGAATTAGTGTGCCATGATGGGTGTTTTAAACTTAATTTGATTATTTTGTGGAAACTTTGTGTTAATTTACTCTTTTAGTGATTTTTAATTATTCTAAATTATTTTTAATTGTTAATTTAATTTTCAATGAAGCAATTTGATTTTGAAAACAGTGTGTGGTTGTACACAGCTTTATGCAACTACTTTTCTCTCTTTTCTTCTATTTATTTCACTTTTTCTCTCTCTCTCTTCATTTCTCTCGTGCAACACTCTCTCTCTCTCTCTCTCTCGGGTTCTCTCTCTCTCTCATCCTCACTCCAAAATCTTTGAAACAAATTTCGTTTTCAAGCTTCGAGATAGGAGATCGAGGGCTCAGGAACAAGATTCAACAACAAAAACAACGTTTTCAAGCTTTGATTCGAGGTTAGTTTTTAAAATTCAAAAGTTTTTCTATTTTTCAAAATTTTCTTGGATTTTGAAATTTTAGAGCTTCTAAGTCTAGAAAAGCTTCGATCTAAGTTAGATGGACTTAGATTAGCTAGAATATAAACTCAGTTTCACCAAAAACGGATTAGAATCAAGATTTTTCATTTTTCCTCTATTTTCTCTATTTTTGGATTTTTGTAAAAATCTTGTTTAAAACTTGTTTTAATTCATTAAAAAGTGTTCTATTATGATTTCCTACAGTTTATGATGATTATCCACGTCTGGGAATTGAGAAAACAAGTTGAAATTGAGAATTTGGGTTCGGAGAAGCCGAGACCCGTGCGTGAAAATTCCTGGAATTTCCCAGATCGGCAGGCCAAACTTCATATTCAGCAGGCCAGATTCATCCGATCGGCAGGCCGAACCTGGAATGTTCGGCCGACCGGACTGGGATTTCCGGCAGGCCGAACTGTGCAGTTCGGCCGGCCGAATCAAGGGAACCGGCAGGCCGACTGAGCAAGGAAAAATTTTGTGATTTTCACCCGTTTTAACTGTTTTGAACCCTGATTTAAATTTCAACTTTGTAAAATGATTTTATAAACCTAAATGGCACACTAGGACATCATGAGATGATTTAGTATCATAGGATACCTCAGGTTAGATGCTAATGGGCTAAGTTACTATGCATTTAGGATTTGTGCGTGAATCCGCAGAGCTAATGTATAGCGGACCGGGATTACGGTGTGGGACACCGGTACGAGTATTGAGGTAGAACTTCTACCCCTTTCTTTGGTAGCCGATTTTAAAATGCTTTGGCCTAAAAAGGATTTCTATAAAAATGTATTCAAATGGCTTGTTGACAAAGGATTTTTATTATCTGTTTTCTGAAATAGTAAATTGAGATGGATTTTATAATAAACTTCATAACGAGTACAAATGATTATACCTGAAAAAGAAGAGATTTTATTAATCAAAGAGATACATATATATGTATATATATATATATATATATATATTTGAAGGCATGATGCCATTTTAGAGATCGGGTCGTGTAGTGAACGACCTTGGGGGCAGGTCCCGAAACCCAGCTGGGCCACTACGGTGGTGAGTTATGTATGGTTTGCCCAAGAAAGGAAAAAAACGGTATTCTTTCTGGTTGATTTATATGAATTATTTTTGGAAGATTATATTTTATTGAATTTCTCATTTAATTATCTATTTGTTGATGGTTCCAGTTCGTTTCTACATGTTTATCTGATTTTAAGAAATTTCTTTTAAAGTTAAATAATTTTTAAATATAGTCCTACTGAGCCTTTTGCTCACATTTTATTTGTTTTAAAATCTTAACCCTAGGTGGATATCAGCATAAGATTGGAGAGGAATCCGCTGACCGGACTTACGACCCGTAGAAGAATTTGGTAGGTTAAATTACAATTCAAGGCATGTAAGATTTTTAACCTTCCTTACTTTCGGACTGTGGTTGTATCATAATATTGTCAGTACCATATGTGTGTGCACAATATGTGGGCCAGTGGGACTCATACGCGTTCCACCCCATATTTAATTATTTTAATGTTATTTCTATTTGTTTAATTATTATGATGATTCATTTTATTTCTTTAACTTATTCTATTCAAACGATTTTCAAATTATCACATTTTTACTTATAAATTTAATTCTAAAACCTTGTTTTTAACTAAATCTTCATTTGTTTAACTTAATTAAATCTCCACGTCACCTCCCGTACTGTGAGGCGTGACAAATTCGCTGACGATGTCATAGTCAATGTCATGCCCTAGAGTACGGGAGGTGACGTGGTGGTTTAATTAAGATAATTAAATAAAGATTTAGCTAAAAATTGGGTTTAAGAATAAGATTTATAAATAAAAATGAGATAATTTTTAAAAATCGTTTGATTAGAATAAAATAAATCAAGGAAATAAAATAAACCATCAAAGTAATTAAACAAATAAAGAGAACAATAAAAAAAATCTTTAAATATGGGGTGGAACGAGTATGGGTCCCATTGGCCCACATATTGTGCACACACATGTAGTACTGACAATATTACAATACAACCACAGTCCATGAAAAGAAAGGTTAAGAGTTTACATGCCTTACTTGCTACAGTATAACCTACCCAAATCTCCTACTGATTGCAAGTCCGGTCAGCGGACTCTTCTCCGATCCTAAGCTGTTGTCCACCTATGGGTAAGATTTTAAAACAAATAAAAAACATGAGCGAAAGGCTTAGTAGGACTATATTTGGAAAATATTCAACTTTAAAAGAGATTTTGTCAAATTAGATGAATATATAGAAAACAAGCTAGAACAAATAAATGAATAAATAATTAAATGAGAATTTAATAAAAATATAATCTTACCAAAACAATTTAAATAGGTCGACCAGAAAGAATACAATTTTCTTTTCCTGGGCAAACCATATGTAATTCACCACCATAGTGGCCCAGTTGGGTTTCGGGACCTGCCCCCAAGGTCGTTCACTACACGACCCGATCTCTGGCATCATGTCCTCAAATATATATACATATATATCTCTTTCATTATTAAAATCTCTTCTTTACCATATATAATCATTTACATTCATTATAAGGTTCATTATGAACATTTCTCAAGCAACTGTTTGTAAAGATATTTAAACAAAATCATTTCCCAATCAATCATCGAAAACATTTGATAAAAATCCATTTTTGGCTTAAATCATTTTAAAATAGGGCTACCAAAGAAAAGGGGTAGAAGTCCTATCTCGATTTTCATGTCGGTGTCCCACATCGTAATCCCAGTCCGCTATACGTTAGCTCTGTGGATCCACGCATAATTCCTTGAATTGAAGCTTGAATCGAGTTTATGGTTGCTCAATCATGTTCCCGAGGCTTCAATCCACAACTCCGAAGCTTGAAATCAAATTTTGAATCAAAATTTTTAGAGAGAAAATGAGAGGAAAAGAAGAAAACCGAGAGAGAGATGGAGAGAGAAAGAGATGAGCGTGAGAGTGAGAGAGAGAATGAGTGAAAGAGAGTGAAATAAATAAATAAATAGAGAAAGGAGAGACAAAACCGGTGAAGAAAAACCGTGTGTACAGCACATAGTTTTTCAAAAGGGACGTGTTGGTCATTTGATAAATTGTTTTGTTTTAAAATTTAAAATAACACTTAAGAATAATTAAGAATAATTAAAAATCACTAAAATAATCAAAAATATCATAAATTTAGAAATTTCACATAATGATCAAACCAAGTTTTAAAATATTAATTATGGCACACTAATTCACCATTCTACATTCTAATAACACTTAATAAATTTCAAGGTGTTACAGTCAACGAGCAGCATCCTTGTTGCTTTTCTACCTTCCTCTGCCTCTCTTTCTTCTTCCTTTCTTCCTTGCTCCATCCAAATCTCACATCACGCCATCTCTGGACTTGAGATCTTCTGAGAACGTGACAAGAAATGCATGATGGATGGAGGTGGATGAAACGTGAGCAAAAGGAGTGTCATGACTTATGGACGACATTTGGTGATGAAAACAACAAGTTGAGAGACATGAACATGGGGTTTGGTGGATCAACGATCAACAAACCATTTAGTGGTGGAGGTGTCAACATGGGATGCCAACGACGGAGGTTGGCAGTGGCGCGTGGGAGTTAGCAAGGAGGCACATGGTGGTAGGTCTTTTCAAAATAAAAGGTAAAAAAGATGGGTTTAAGGGCTAATTTAGAATTTTCATATTATTTTTAAATGAAAATGTTATTTCCTTCTATTTTTTAAAAAGTCGTAAAATATACTACTTTAAGTTAAAAAAAATTATTGGATACAATTTTCTAAAAAATATTAAAATCCCAGTTTCTATGCACTTTGGTCCACAGATAGTTGTAAAGATTTACATGATAGCACATGTCATAAAATGTTTTTTTAATTATAGAAGAGCTAATAGCAAATTTAGTAATGATCTCCAGCAATAAATAAGAATTAAGAGATTATTTCAAAAAAAAAAACTTAGAATTTAGTTATTTTGATGATTGAAAGTTGGCTACTTATTGATAGCAATAATGATGGAGATAACAATGTTAATCATGTAGGGGTAATTTGACCAATTCAATCTGAGGCCACTTGTCTATGATTTTGATTCTAGCTTTTATTTAAATTCACATTCATCTAGACAAAATTATTTTTGAAAGTCACTATTGATGGATATATATATATGTATATTATATTTGTATATGTGATGACACGTAAAAATGAATATTTTCTAAGGTTTGAAATTATTTATTTAACATTTTATTTGTTGTTAAATCCTCCAATTAAGTATTTTTTAGGGGTCTTCAATATTTTAGGTTTTTTTTTGTAAAATATGTTTAATTTTTTATTATATTTTTATGATTAAATATATTTTTGGTAATTTTTAGAAGTGTGTTTGTATGTTAAATAATTAATTTATGTAAATTTTAATTTAATTAAGTTTTTTTATGTGTGATTTTAGTTTCAATGTAGTTTGTGTTAATAAAGTATGTAAAAATATTTATTTAATTTTATTTTGTAAAATAATTAATTTTTCAAGACTGAATTGTAAGGAATCTTAATTCTAGAGTCAAAATAGGCAGAAAAATAGAAGAAAAGTTAAAAAAGGGGTTTTTGAAAATTTCAGCCCAACACCATGTCATTAGTCATCACCATATGTTGGGCCATGATTTGGTGAACAAAGTCAAGTTAGCAAACAGTCAGTGCCCTGTCAACACACAATCAGCAAAAAATCAGCACATACAATGACCAAAATGGATGGTTGTCCTCCTCAATATGACCCACGAAATCAATTCACTTTTACCCACTGAACATTTGCGATTGAGATGTTTGTGTCCGTCCTTGAGTCAAGTAGCACTAGATTATGACTGAAAATAATAAAATAATACCTAAATTAGTGTAGAGAATTTGGTGAAGAAGAAAGATTGAGAAATTGTTACTATCTACAGTTGGCAATTTCAACAAAAAATTGGGAAAAAATTCTGTGATTGGTTGCATTGTCTATTGATGGAGAAGAAATCTTTAACCTATATTATTATTATTATAAATTTAATTTTGATATTTTAATTTAATTTCCCTTTAAATTCTAATTCAAAAACTCCATGGTAATTCAATAAATTTTAGAGTGAGGATTAATTTTTGTAACTTAACTAAAAATTAACACAATTGTCATGGGATCAATATACTATATTTTTGACAATGACCGTGTCCAATTGTGCGAAAAAAAATCGTCATTAAATTTTGGTGTCATTGTCAAGGATTGTGTGTTAATTTTTATTAATTTGATACTAACTAGCTCAAGGATTAATTTGAATTTTTTTTACTTTTTCTTTTTCCTTTAAATTGTGCTGAGGACTTAAAAAAAAAAAAAGAAACATTTTCAAATCTTTACAAATTTTGCCCAAAAACATTTGGAGCCTTTCTACCTTGCTTGGAAGAGATATCACTATTTCTAAAAAGGAATGTCAACTTTAAATCTTCCTCAATGGCTTACATGCCACATCAAGACATTAGATGGAAAGTGGTAAAGATACCATAACTTTCTACCAATAATTTATGGATAAAGCCTACAATACTTTGGATGATATGGCTGAACACAATCAATAGAAATGTAATTGTTCATAGATCAATGAAGGTTGGAAGGACAATTATACCAATTAGGAGCTATGGTTTGACACTCAATCTCAAGACACTGGGCATCCCAGGAGTTGATCGATTTAGTAGCCAAGTCAGGAAGGCCCTTGTATGACCAAACACATATAGAGGAATCTCTAGAAGACAAAGTCAACGCTTTTGTTGATAACAATGCACAATTTCATTAAGATGTAAAAGCGAGTCTTCAGAGTTTGGAGCAACAAATGGCCCACTTTGCCAATATAGTAAGCAAGTTGGGGACACAAAGAATAAAGATTACCAGAGATAATCAAATGGTGAAAATTAAGGTTTACATGGAAGCTAAGCCACAACATTCATTGGAAGATGAAAAAGCAAACAAAACCATCGATTTAAGCTCATTAATGGCTCCAACATTTACTACACCATCAGATCCTTTTTTTCTATTAACACCACCTTCATCATATTACAACCTTTATGAGCTCAAACCAAAAATGAATTTCCTTTTCTAAGCCTATCATTTTAAAAAGAGTGTTGCCGATGCAATGAGCCCAAGCATTCCAAATCATGCCAAACTTGAGGGTATTTTCAACAAAGACCCATACGAGGTATTTTACGACACTTAATATAGGCGGAAGCCGCTCTTTGATGGGCTCACTTTTCCAAATGTTTGGCTAAAGACTTTAAAGCAAGCGCCTTTTAGGAAGCAACCTAATTTAATTTAATGTTTATTTATTTTTAAAAATTATATTTAGGATTTTATTTTGTTTTATTTTATTTTGTAAATAAAATTATCAATAATTTATTTTTAATTTATATTTATTTTATTATTTTTTATAAAAAATTCAAAAAAACTAGTAAAAATATACAAAATCTAAGAAAAATCAAGAGGTGTAAAAATTGTTTTTCTCGACACTCGAACCTCCGATCTCACAGAGGTTTCGAGTGTGTTTTACCAATGTGTTCAAGGTTTTGTTTTGTTATTTTTATTAGACATATTGTACATAAAATATTTAGACATATCCAAATCGAGCCAAAAAAAAAAAATGAAAATGGGCTTGAACAAAGTTGGGCCAAGATTGACATTGGACTCCTTTTTTAGTCCAAATGCAAAATCGACCTATGATCTCAAAAGCCTATCAAGCGCAAAAATACCTAGGCCTATTCCAGATAAATTGGACCTAGTCTACAATATTTCATAACATTTAGGCCCAGTCCAAGCCCAACCAACCCCATGACACCAGTTTAGATTACAAGTTTGGGGGTATGGCCCAACACGTATCCAATCTTAACATATTTGTAGACAAAGATATTTTTATTTTTATTTTACTTTCATAATTTTTAATTCAAAAGAAAAATGGGCTAGATATGAAATTAGGCTTCCATTTTGGGTTTATTAATTTTCTCAGCCTAAGAAGTCAAGGTTCGAAATGTTCCAACCCAATCCAAAACATCATAAACCTAGTACAGAACGTGTAAGCCCAATACAACCTATAAAATTTTGGGCTTGGTTTGGCACAATCCAGTCCAATCTAGAAAAAAAATAAATAAAAATAAATAATAACTTAGCCTTCATATGTGTCCATGTACAATATGCATTCCTTGTCTATAAATCCCATCATTGTGTATTAAGAGTTAGTTTTTTGAATCCATTCTCTCTCTCAACTTCCCCTTCTCTCTTTAGTTTTTTGAAATCCTCTCTCTTTTATATAAAATTCTCACTTTTCTATCTTGTTCTTCTTAATTTTTTTTCAGAAACTTTAAAATCTTCTTCCTCAATCTTGACTTAAATGACTCATCTTTCTTCAATTATTCTTTAAAACTTAGAAATCCACCATTAGATCTTCCACATTCTTCTTTCTTTGTTTGTTTGTTTATGTATTTCTTTTTTTTTTTTCCATGGATTCAAAGTACCAACACCTAAAAAAATATTTTCCATCTGTTTCCCAAAGAACTCTAAGGAAGAAATACAAGTCTAGAGTCACTAGATTTTAGGTTCTCATGCGATTTAGCATTTCTAATGATGTTAGGATGCTAATCAAGGGTAAAATACATCCAACTGACTTTGAGCAGAACACTAGCCTTCTAGATATGGGTAAGAGTCATAGTACGATGATAAAAAAAAAACCCCATTCCATTGAATCAAGATACAACAAGTGTGCTCGATAGACTTATGAAGGTAATTATCCCTCTCCTAGATTTGTGTCAACTAATAGAAAGGACAAGATCAAAGTCTGCAAGGATAAACTTTCAAAAGAAAACTTGGATGATCTTGAAGCTTCCATTAAAAAAATCGTCGTGGATATGTCCATGGTGTAATTGCTAAACTTTGTCTCAAATTCCATGCAAAGAGACAATGACTTGAGAATCTAGAGAAAAGCGATCCTATTTGCCAATTTATAAGAAAATTAGATGGGAAGTAAATCATCGACCCATATAGGTCATTATAACACTTGTAAATATTATTATTTTTGTTTTCTTTAAAAAAATATGTTGAAAATTCATTTCAAAATTGAATTTAGGTTTCTAATGAAAAATCATCAAAATGGCTACTCTATGAGACTCTCTGAAATGCATTCTGATGAGCATAAGTCTTAAAAGTAGTTTTATTCATTCTCAAATAAATTTTCAGCAAAAAAATGAGTGTTTTCATGTTTTTGTATTTTAAATTGTTACAGTTGGTGCTTAATAATTTATGTCTAATTTTATTGTATTATTTTCTTTTGAAATTATTATCATTTTAGATGCATCACATGTTTGTTCCTGTACATAGTTTGAAAACTTTCATCCTTTCTCTGATTTTGTCTAGATTTGTGTTGTATTTGTCAAAAAGTCTATGATAGGATCCCAAAGGACCTATCAAATTGTTAATACCTTGCTAGTATATAAATGGTCATTTTATAGTAAAATGGCAAACAATGGCCATTTCGTAGAGGATTGAATTTATTTAATTTGTTATCAAAATTTTCTTTTTTATATTTTTTTCATAATTTTCTTTTTTATATTTTTTTCATAATTTAAGAGGTTTTGATGTTTTTAACTAATTTGATGAAAATTAAGATTAACAAAACTAAATAAATGAAATGATCATAAAATTTGAAGGATTAAAAGCAATAATAATAAAACAGGTTACAGGTTTATTCTTCACCATTCGACGATGTTTATGCAATTGATCTTAGAAATATTCCTAAATTTTTCATTGAAACTAATAGCGTAGATAGCGAGAAGTTTGACTACCCTAATCGCTCCTTACATTTTAGATTTAATAAAACAAGCACTTTATCAAATATTTTTCTATTAAATAACCTAGGATGAAGCTCGTTAAGTTCAATCTAATGGAAGTAGTACGCTGAGAAAGATAGGTCAACCTTGGCAACAAACATGTAGATGCTAGGTTCATTCAACCTATGTTATGTTTTACATCACAATCATACAAAAGCCTCACCGCAACTGTATGTCACAACTTGCTACTTATGGTTACAAATTCAAGACAATTGCAGATCAAGATTTCCAACCTAGCATTAAGCAATTTTTAGGTTTTACTTAGTTGCACACCTAAATAACACCATAGATATCAACTATGAATAGTAAACATAGTAAAACATAAGCAATTTTTGCAAGAAATTCTAAGAATAATCTATACAGTTAATTATAAAAACATGTCTAAGGCTTCGAATTCATCTTTAATCACAAATAATTAGCTAGACATAATTGAAATTGACAAGAAAAACATAAAATTTAACAATATTATAGAACAATTTGATGGAGTTCTTCAAGTATTTCCAAGCAATAATCTCTTGATCTCTTTTTTATCTTCTCTATTATTGTAGGTTTTTGGAGTGAAAACTCATTTCTATTCTTTTTCTCTCGAGGGACTTGAGTGTTTTCTTTGTTCTAGAGCTTATTCAGCTTAAAATTGCATAAAAACTAAAACATGCATAGGGGTGGGGGGGAAAATGGTATAAGCACGTGCAAAAAGTTGATCGAAAACTGGCTAGAAGCATGCAAACACACAGAGGGTTGCTCATGGATGCTAGTTGAGATAGTATGCTGGTGTGGCCATTCCAAATTCTGAAATTGGATTTCTCATGCAAGGTTGAGGATTTTGGTTGTAGGGATGCCTCGGTTTTGTCTCCTGGTGTGAGGGCCAAGGAAAATATGGCATAGGGGCACCATTTTAATTTATCCAAAGCACTTGTTTTACCTCCCAGTTTCCTCTGGACTTCAATTCTTGAACCTAAAATGTTTCCAAATTGACGTCTTTGACTCCAAAGCATTTATTAGTACTCAAGTCACCTAAAAACATAAAAACACAATAAAACAAAGAACTAACAAATAAAATGCATAGAAAAATGATACGAAATTAGTGTAAAAATATGTGCTACCTAATTCCCCCACACTTAGTTTTTGCTAGTCCTTAAGCAAAATAAAAACAAAAGGCAAAGACACAAAATACTAATCTTCCAACCTTTAACCTCAGATAATACTAAGAGATATGATTATGAAATCAAACAAGTATTGAATCAAATCCATATTTATTCAAAAGTGTATATATTCCATAATAGCCATACTTAGTATGTGTGTGAATTAGTCATTGTCAACGATTATTGCTCTGTGCGTGCTATAGACAAGTAAACACTCAAAAACTTTACACCAAAAAAAAGTTAAAACCAAATCCAAAACAAAACAAAACGGAGGTCTCAAATATCATAGGCTCTCTCTTTAGTATAAGTCTCCATTATGCTAAAGGCGTCACCTGAAATCGAAAGACTTTCAATACATGTTATAATGCTCCAAGAGGTAGTGGCTTAAGAAAAAAGGGTATGAGTAGTGCAAGATCCTAAAGACTTCATGGAATTAAAGACATCTTAAGAATCCAAAACTTCTCGAGACACACAAAATCCAAAGAAATGATTGACAAAGCCAAGTCTAATGGCACTGGGCCTCGACTTTAATTAAAACCCGACTTTTCATAAACCAAAATTATGAATTGAATAGCTCACAATACTTTATTTTCTGATTTTCTATTTATTTTCTTTTCTTTTTTTTTCCTTATTATTATTATTGTTATTATTATTTAATTTTGTGAGTTATTTTTGCAAAATTTGCCTTCCTTACCTACAATTTGTATTTTTCTCTACACTTATTCTCTATCCCTAACCTAATTTCTCATAAAATCCCCTTGGTCTTGAATTAAGTCTCTATAGTTCTAATCCATCTTTAGAACAAGGGTAATGGTATAAACACAATAATGCTTGGTAAAAAAATATGGTTAACCAAATAAACAAGTTTACATGAAGGATTAAATGGCTTACTTAGTGGGATGTTCTCTCTGGAACATCTATTGGGCTTTGGCTGATTTAGCTTTGGTGCTAGGAAAATCCTAATGCCTTCTGATTCCAAAATGATGCTTGATTAGTCATTCGCCTCAATAGAATTCTGGCATAGTTCTAATACAAAACACCTGCTTTCAAAACCATAATTTATACTAGAAAAAGATCAAAAAGAATCCACTCGTCCAAGCATGCTTTTCTATATACCAAATAACATGGCTATTGTGCATCAAAATTTGAGTATAAGCATCATAAAAATATATGAACCAATGAATAACATAGAATTCAAAACAACAGTCATCTTTAATCAAAATCATAACAACAATCATCAAAGCAGCTGAAAGATGTCCTAAGACTCAAAAACTCAAAAATAAAACAAAGTTCAAAAAAAATTTATTGTTTTTTAGGTTTTATATTTTTTTTATATATAAATGTATGCAAAAAATCTAAACTTAGAGAATTCTAATAAAACCTACCTGTCACTGAATGCGTTTTGAGAGGGCATAGAGAACCATGTCCTCCGTAAAGCAGCCATTCAATAGGGTCATCTTGAGAACTAATTCTCGGGATTTGCACATTGCACACAATAACATTAGAAAATAAGCAAGCCTTTCCTCCACACTTAATTCTTACATTGTCCTCAATGGAAGGTTAAGTATGGAAGAAACTTGGAAAAACAAATAAAATTACAAAGCAAACAAAACAAAAACAAAATGAAAAGATAAAATACGGAGAGTTAAAGAGGTCAATTATGTTGTTGTTCACTCTCTGTCTATTGGGTTGTCTCCTATCAAGTGCTTAGTTTAACATCCTCAACCCAATGTAGACCTGCTTTCATTGTTCATCCTTCACTTGCTTGAAACATGTCACCTCACTATCAAACTCCATGGTCAAAGTTCCTTCAAACACATCAATCTTTGTTCGAGTGGTTTTCAAGAATAACCTCCTTAGTAGTATTGGTGCCGAATTGAAAAAGGAATGATCATCTATATCAAGCACATAAAAATCAATAGGGAAGACCAAATCATTAACCAACACCAAAGCATCTTCCAAAACTCCTATGGAATAAAATTAGAGTGATCGACAAGTTGTAGAATCATGCCAGATTTCTTAAGTATACGTATATTTAAAGAAGCAAAAATTGAATATGACATGATATTAATCAATGCTCCTAAATCTATCAAGGCTTTATCAAACTTGGTGTTTCCAACAGTATAAGGTATGGTGAACATATCTGGATCCTTGCATTTTAGGGGAATCTTTTTTTTAAAAAAAAAACTATCGACACATTTTCCCCCACAATAACTACCTCATTACCCTTTAGTTTCCATTTTGTGGTACACAACTCTTTGAGGAACTTAGCATAGCATGTGACTTGCTTTATGGCATCTGAGAGTAGTATTTTTACCTACACATTGTGCAACGTCTCCAAAATTTCCTTCTCTTGCTCATCCTTAGTATTCTTTGCTAATATGCTAGGAAAATGAGGTGGAGCAATATAACGAGCCATAAGGTTCTTAGGACTTACCTCTGGGGCCAGTGATTTGTTAGCAGGAGAGGCAGCTTCTTCCTTCTTAAGCATATTTTCCTTCAAACGCTTTATTCTTTCATCGAAACCTTTTATGGTGGAGTCTCTAAATGTTTCACACTCCTTAATGTGATGGCACTGACATTCTGTATTGGGTTAACTACAATTTGATAGGGCAATTTTCCTAAACTTTATGCCTCCAATCAGTTCACTATACTAGCCAATTGGCTATGGCATTGGCATTGGTCATTTCATTGAGATGCGCCCAATAATGTAAGATGGTAACATGGAGTAAGCCAAGGTTGTAGGTGGATTCCTGGGGCAACCAAGAACATATGATCCCTTCGCAAACACTTACAATGAAAGATGGAAAGGCCATCCTAATTTCAGCTATGAGAGAACTCAACAACTGGCTGCTCCAATTCCAATGATCAACCGCCCACCGAGTTACACTCAATCAATCCATCAATCATACCAAGCTGAACCCTAACCCACTCCAACAAAGTCAGATTCTTCTCTCGACCACCAAATACGGTTATGCTCAGCAAAATAATTTATATTTAAAAGCCCAAAAGAATTTGAGAGTTTTATAAGAAAAGTACATTAAGGACAAAATTGTTGAAATTTTCATATTACTGTTCAAAGCCATAAAAGTTCTGTAAAAATAGATTATTCATGAAAAGAAAATCGATATTTTAGGGCCGTTTGGTATTGTTTTCAAAATAGGTGAAAATGTTTTTGTTTTAGAAATGGAGAATTTTTTAAGAATTATACTAAGAGTGTTTTTAAAAATTTTACCTCGAAAAATATATGAAAACATTTTCAAAAATTCTGAGAACGAAACCAAACAGGGCCTTTGTTTTTCATAACATTACGAGAGGTTAGGAAATGTCAATATTGATTTAAAATGGATCCTAGATGTTTTTTAAGACCCGTCGAGGGTAAAACAATCATTTTTATAACACGAGTCTAACAGAACTTGAAACGTTTGAATTAAAAAAATGCCCCTTAGTGAAATTTTTTTTGTAACCCGTAAGTAGCAAAAAGGTAAAGTGAAATGAGAATTTTAATAAAGTTACGTGATTCATGAAAAACTCATTAAGGGTAGAATTGTCATTTTAAAAAAACTGCTAAAATAGACCTTAAACCTTCCAAATTAGTGAAAGGTCCTTAAACGAAAAATATTTCGTATTATGATAAATAATGAAACTGTCAAGTAAGATGAAAAATTTTACTAAAGGACATTCAAGTTAAGTAAAGAAAAGATAACTCGATAAGTTACGAAGTTAAGTATAAAGAATGAAAATTTAATGTGTAAGTTCCATTATTAATCGATCAAAATGATAATAGGAAAAGTTAGCTAATAGTCGGGTGTTATTTGAATAGAATACATAGCCAACTAATAAAAGGGAATAGATAGAGTTGAAATGCTAGAGTGTTATCCAGGAAAGTTTTAAACCTCACCTATAGCATGAAGCAAATGATGTTAAGTGCTTATAATATGATTGAAATATGTTTGCATTAATTATACATAATATTTTAAAGACCAAGCATGATTTGTAATATGTTGCATTTGCTATGTTTAATGTTTATGTATTAAGTTATGGTATATGGTATGTTAGCATTTGATATGCTCACTAAAGTTTACAAGAAAGTAAATCAAAGAAATTAATTAAATGTCATACCAGCCTCCTTGATGTAAAGTATACAAGTTATGTTAAAGTTGTGACTTCATTATTCGATGGTTCTAAGTCTTCTACAAGGGAAGCATTATGTTGATTTAAAGTTTTGATCTTATAATTCATGATGTTGGTACGAAAACTATAGCCTGCAAGTTTAAATAAGATAAGAATGATGATAGAAAGTTTATAAATGAAGTTCATAATCGAACATAAATAAAATCATGCATTATGATATTTGATAACATGTAATAACGCATGTTTTATAAGGTTTTAAATCATTTAATTTGCATCTTTATTGGTTATCAAATCCCCCTAATTAAGCAATTTTTATGGGTCTTTAGTGTTTTGGATTGTTTTTCTATAAAACACGTGTAATTTTATGTTTTTATTATTTAAATATATATTTTGGTAAGTTTTAGAAGTATTTCTATGTGTTAAATAATAAATTCATGTAAATTAGATTTAAAACAATAAGTTTAAATAAGTTTTGTTTTTATTTTAATGAATGTTTTTAGTTTGAGTTTAGTTTTAATTTATTTTATGTTAAATAATTTGTGAAAATATTTAGTTACTTCTAGTATTTTTTATTTCATAAAATTATTAATTTTTTTGGGTTTAATTGCAAAATTTTCATCTTAGGGGCGAAAATAGGAAGAAAATTGCAAGAAATATTCAAAACTAAGGCCAAAGACATAAATTTCAAAAGATTTCAGCGAAAGCATAGCAGCACCACGCTATCAGTCAATGTACACATGGCGACTTATCATTCGTAGGTCAAATCCGAGGCACAGCTGACTGCACTGCGTTGTTTCATGCGTTGACACATGGCGCTATCCCATTGGTGCATGTGCTTCACAAGTGTATCTCTCTGCCAGACCCGTGGGGCCCACCTGCATGGGTGTCTTACAATAGACTCTTACATCGTGGAACTGTTTACACGTGAGCCACTCGTCCCATCTGTTTTTTCATCTTACCGAGGACCAAGTCAACGCTCAATGACTTCAGCCCTGGCCCGCCAGTTGGCCTTTGTTTTCCTTCGTTGGATCTTATAGTAAAAGGCTCAGATTCGTCCGTTCTCCATGCCTCCCAATGCCGCAAAGCGGATTTGAAACGAAAATTTTCATTCTTCGAGCTGCGAGGCGATAGAAGAAAAGGGAGAAAATCGTATTACCCACTCCACCTGCTCTATTTTGCATTTAATGGAAATGTTGTCTATGAAAAGAATGCATTTTGCATTTGAGGGGGGAGTTCTGGGCAAAGAGAGAAAACCCAGCAGTGAGGCTGGGTGTTTTCTCAACAATCTTTTTCTAGTTTTTGGTTTTTGGTTTTTGCTTTTTGCTTTAACTGTTTACATTTTGTAAAATACAGTTAGTGAATGCTGTCAGTGTGATGGTGGGCCTCTCAGACAAATAAATCATAATGAAACCACAAAAAGATTTGTGATTTAAGAACATATGTAAAATACTATAAGTAGCACGTAAGGTATAGATATACTTATATGGTTTATGTGATCACAATAAGAAAATCCATGGAACATAATGGACTTAGACATAATAAATTCATATGGAGATATAATGTATTTTGATGCTTAAGTATTTTTTGTGTAACTCGAAAGAGAGCACTGCATAGGACAGGGAATTTGGCTATCAACATAGTATAAGGTAATCATAATAATGTGTGTAATTAGATAGGATCGGATTAATTTTAATGAAATTATAATTTTCAATATTTTTAGAATTTTATTTCAAATTTTCTTTTTAATTTATTTTCATTTGTTTTTAATTCTCATTTTAATGTAATTCTTAGTTAATCAAAATCACGAACCCCCAACAATATTTTAATTAATTTTAGAGTCAAGATTAATTTTGATAATTAATTAAAAATTACACAATCCTCATAGCATCGACATCTGCACTCTTGTGCATTATATTATTTGAGACGACCACGTCCAATTGCACGAGCACAAAAAATCGTCATCAATATTACTTTTATTCCTGTCAAAGAAATGATTTTATGAAATGTTTTACAAGAAATATTTATGAAAAAAAATTTATGAGAAAATGTTCATGAAGAAAGTTTTATGAAGAAAGTTTAAAAGCAATTTTTTACGATAAATGTGTTTTAATGTTTTGTGAGATTATATTTGAACTTATTTAGCAAAAGCTCATTACAAGTTCCTTCATGCTATATATAGTCCTATGAAAAGCCAGTATTATTGGTTGACAAGCTCGGTGTTGCAATAGATAGATGCGAAAGTTGAGTACGGATACCATTACAGAAAGTCTTCCACTGCTTAAAAGTTTTCCACTATTTAAAATAGTGTTTTAAAAGTTTTAAGAAAGTAAATATTTAAGGAGATGTTTTCTAAGAAATATTTTATGAAAACATTTGAAAAGATATGTTTCAGTTTATTTTGCAACAGATGTTGCAATAGATTCAAGTTTGTTTGAAGTATGTTTTAATGAAAAAGAAAACAAGTTTTACTCAGTGCTTTCTTACTAATAAGTAAGAAATAACTTAACAAATGATGTTTAAGGAAGTTAAGTGACTGCCCGAATAGATAAGTCTTTACAGATTGTATGAATTATTCTTTGAATTTCTTGTTGGAATTGCTTAATATTCTCTAAAAATACGATTCATGGTTGATTTTTATGGTGCTATTTAGGTGCACGACTAAGAAAAACCTAAATATTGCCTATTGCTAGCTTACAAATCTTGATCTGTAATTGTCTTAAATTTTTAACCGTAAGTAGCAAATTATGACACATAGTTGCGTTGAGGCTTTCATGTGATTATGATGTGAAATGTAGCATAAGTTGAATGAACCCAGTTTTTGCGTGTTTGTTACCTAGATCAACTTATCTCTCTCAATGTAATGCTTCTATTAGATTAAACTTAGCAAACTTCCTTCTAGGTTGTTTGATGAAAAGGGTTTTAATACAATGCTTGTCTTATTAACTCTAAATGTAAGAAAGGATTGGGCTAGTAAAGCTTCTCGCTATCTATGGTTGTTAGTTTCAATTCGAGAATAATACTAAGATTAATTGCACAAACATTATTGAATGGTGGGGAATGAATCTTTAACACATTTTATTATTATTGCTTTTAATTCTTTGAATTTCACGATTGTTTTATTTATATAGTTTTGTTAATTTAATTTTTGTTAATTTAGTAAAAAAATAAAAACTTTTTTTATTATAAAAATATATAAATAAAAAATTAATAGCAAATTAATTAAATTCAATCCTCTACAGGAATAACTCTTGCTTGCTATTTCACTCAAATCGACCATTTTCTTTGGCAAGGTTTAATTTTTGGTAGTTCCATTCAAAACTTATCATATCTGTTTAGAAAACTAAAAAAAAATAAAAATAAAAACTAAAAGTATTTAAGATAATTTTGTTAGAATTTCTCTTTCTCCTTATCTAAGAAAAAAATAAAAAGACATATTTAGAATAAAAACACCAATATTATTAAGCATATTTTTTACAACATAATTTAGAAACTATTTTACAAAAGAAACTTAAAATAAAAACTAAATAAAAATTAAAACTTAAAAAACTATTTAAAATCCTAAATAGCAAAATTTCTGCGCTTGAGGTGGCTGAGAAAAGTGAGGCAGAGTCCTTAGTATTTATAAACTCCAGGAGAGCATTTTTACAAATATTTTACATATTTTACTGTTTCTTTCGTTGAATCTTTCGGCGCAAGAGCAAGTTGCAACGATTTTTTATTCATTTTTTTCCTCTTTTCCACGCGGGTTCCAGCTCTTCATTGTGCGAATCTTAGCTTGTAATCTAGTGTGGCACTGTGAGATAGTCCGCTGATCGAGCTTACGTGAAACGACTGCTGCTTATCCTATCCTGACACGTGTTACGGAGACGCTGTAGACGTTTTGGTGGCTGGTCCAACGGTTCCTTTTGCATCACGTGTCCTGCTTTTGTTCAAGTTAGAATTGCTATTGTTTCTTTGCATTTTTGCATTTGTTGTCTGATTTTGCTCGTTTAAGTGCTATTATGTCCCCCCTTTTTTTCTAGATTTTAAATCTAAGGATAAAAAATTAAAACAAAATTAATTATTTTATAAATTTAATATTTACAAAAATATTAAAAATATTTATTTTGTATTAAAACATACAAAACGTAGTAAAAATAAAAACAAACTTCTAAAGCTCTGAGCCTTTTTGGTTTCAAACATATATAATTTTTAAAATTTAAAAATAATTTTAGAAATTACTAAAAATATAATAAAATATATTTACGAATTTAAAACATATTTTCAAACACATAAAATTACCATACATTATATATACGATTTTGATTCATTTCAAACTAATTAGTTATTTGACACAAAAAAACTAACTCTAAAAACTACAGATAATATTGTTAAACATAAAAACATATTAAAACCACATAATTAAGCATATTTTTACACAAAGATACCAAAATATTAATTAACACACAAGTGCTTTAATTAAAAAGTTTAATAAGAAATATGAATGCAAAATGAAAATATTTAACTTTAACAAATATGTATTTTCACAGTCTCATCATCTTGCCTTAAAAGTCTCCACTTTTTTGTCCATTTTCTTTTTCTCTTGTAGATCCATTTACACTTTATAGGTTTTATCTTTTTGAAAGGATCAACAAGCTCCCAAAACAAGTTGGAATACATAGATTCCATATTGAGTTTCATGACTTCTAGCCACTTTTCTTTGTCAGCATCTTCTATTGTTAGACTTGTAAGTTAATAGATTTTTCAGAGTCACTCACAATGACTAGTTGCGCTTCTCCATGAAAACGAGCAGATAATCTAATTTTCTCTCACTATGACAAAACACCAGAGGCATCTGACTAGAAGTCGTGGCCTCTTTAGTTTGCTGTTCAACAACTCTTGTCAGCTGTGAGCTGATTTGATCGACAAATAATTCTTTCAAAACTACTTTGCTCTAGAAGGACCAACGATTGCCATCAACTTTCCATAATATCTTTGTCGTCGTTGCCATCAGATCGTCACCATTGCCACTGATAGTTGTCGTCGTCATAAAATCTCTGTTGACATCATCGTCGCGATGGATGCTCGGATCCGACCCCAAGTGAATATCCAACATCGGAGCGAACGTCATCAACTGTAAAACAATTGTAATTGAAAAAAAGGGCACATAAATGCACAAAAAAGTGCAAAAGCTCGTGTAGATTTGGGCTGGTAAGTAGTGGGTAGTTGTGTTAAATCTAGTCCAATATTTAATTTTTTTAGCAAGTCCAATATTTAATTAGGGCTTGTCAGGCCCTCCACGATATAAGAGAGTTTCTCGGTCGACTTTTTACATCTTCTCTGGATCCGAAGCGGCTGCTTCCTTATTTGGATTTCCATTGAAAATCTCTATCTCGCTTTTTCTTATTATTTTCCTTTTTCTTTTCATGCTTTGCCAAAAAAAAGTTGTTCTCTTGGATCTAAGGCTGCTTCTTAAATCTGTCACTCACTATCTCTTATTTTTACCCCTGTTTTCTTCCTTTACAAAAACAAGCTGTTTTTATTGGATCAAAAGCAGGGCTCCTTAAATCTGTGTCTGTTTTATTTTTTTATTAACTTCAAACGATGCTTCAATTGTTGTATGCATTTCCCCACTATAATTCTTTTGTGAGCAAGGTTGATGAATATATTTTTGTTTCTTTAGTTATTTATGCCTTTTTTTCTTTTATAAATTAAAATTAAAATTCCACATCATCATATCAACTTCACATACTCTTTTTTGCATTTTAATTTTAATTGCTTATGCCCTGTTTACAACACGTTTGCTGTTTAATTTTCTGTATTTTTTCCCTTTAGTATTTTTTTATTATTTTTTATTTTACCTAAAATTCTTGTTGTTTACAGAAAAATTCTCTTCAAATGACGTTAATTAAATTTTAAAAAGGACACAACTCATTTTAAAAATGACACGTCTCGTCTAACAACCTTACCTCTTTTTAAAGCCTATGTAATTTTTTTTTGAGTGAATTAAAGCCTATATAAATTGAATTCGAATCGTTGATTTTTCCATCTGTTTTCCCCACTCTGTTTTGCTGCATTTCTCAGCCCCCTCTGCTCTCGCCTGCTTCGTTTACTACCTGGGAAATTTTCCTTTCTTTATTCTTGATTTTCATTTGTTTCTTTAGTGATCTCATGATTCAAGTTTTTGGTTATGATTGATCTTGCAATGAAGGATCTACATTTAATTTAGAGTTTTTTTTAGTTTGAATGATCTTTATTTCTAGGGTTTTTTTAAAGAAATTTCTAGCGTTCTTTCACTTGTTTTTGGTTTTTCATATCGACATTTTCGTAGGGTTTTTCAAGTTAAGTAAATTTTGATTTCAAGCGAGTTTCGGTGTTGTTTGTTTTGGTTCGAATGATATTTGTTTCTAGGATTCCTTTTTTTTAACAAATTTCTAGGGTTTTTTTTCTTTTCCTTGTATCTGGTTTTTCATATCTACATTTTCTTGTTCTTGATTAAATCAATTTTGGTTTCCAGCAAATTTCGTCGGAGTTTTTTAGTTCAAATGATCTTTGTTTCTACGGTTCTTTTTGTTGGATTTGTGGTTTTTCTAGTTGAGTTTATGCCATAGTTATCTTTATTGGATTTGTGGTTATAGTCTGATTGTTTTAACTGTGTACAATTGGGTTTGATCTGTTTTTTGTCTTCTTACCTTCAAAGATAGGAGTTGCTCAAATATTTGACATGGCTTGATTTATTACTATTCTTAATTTGATTAAATAATGTTTTGCAAGAAGATTATGACTGTCGTTCATCATCTATTACTGACAATGTTTGTTGATGCTCTGAATTAGATTGATCGGAGAAATAGTGGGTTCATGGTGAGCCTTATATAAAGAGATCAGTTCACAAGCATTACAAGTGTATTTGTGCTGGCATAATTATCAAGCCTGTTTCTAAAACTAATTGCCACAATTCTCTTGAGTTTACCAAGCGGGCTGGAAAACAAATGAGGTGGTTGATTGATTGCTCAAAAATTTGTCCTAAATTAGTGTTCTAGTTTGAGGTGAGGTCAAATGTGTTACTCTTGGGTTATAAATCTCAAATATTTTGCACTACAAACGGGTCTCAATGTTGCAGTCTTGTTGCTAGAAAGTTAGGGGTCATCTAGAGCCTTGTGACGAGTTGAGGTTCAGCTTCATTATTTACAAATGCTACAAGGTATTATATTCTCTCTCCTTTTCTTCTTGGTTTTACGTTACTCTTTTTTGTTTTTAATTTTTTCTTGCAGCTTCTTGTGCTTCGGAGTCTGGTGTGGATGACACACTCAAATGGTACTTTCTAGATGATTGCATTTACAGATAGGCAATTAATATGCTTCTAATGATTTGATGCTATTAGCCAAATGTTGCATAGTTAGTCCTTGATTAGAATGTGACCAAGACTAATCCTTTGTTTTTTTCCCTCATGCATGACACTTGTGGAAAGTTGTACGCCATTCTTATATAGGACGATTACTTTTGAAAAATTGGTTTAGTGATATATCTGTTGTTAATACAACAAGATGCTTATAGATGAATAGTTTAGTTGTATGCTGATTTTGTTATAGGAGGATTACTTTTGGAAAATTGGTTTAGTGGTAAATCTGTTGTTAATGTAGCATAACAAAAAATGGTTAAGTGTCATAATGGTTTAGTATATTAGTTGTTTATATCTAGTACTTTTGCATGGCAATTTTGTAATATTGGACCAATATATCACTCGCTTAATTGGGTCAAGCAATCGCAATAACAGCAAGATTGAAATAATAATACAACTAAAAAAGTATATTTTTCATTTATTTCTTGGGATTTTCGGCTTTAGCCAATTTGAGTTTTGATACGCATAAAAGGGACAAGAAAAGTATGGTTGGTGTCTCTTTCTTTAACATATATAAAAGAGCACATGTTGCTCACTGTTCATTTTTTTGGTCGTGGGTTTTTCTTTTTCTTTTTTGAGTTTTATAACAATTTTCTTTTGTTTATTCATTTTTCTTTTAGTTTTTTTTTCCTTATAATAGTTCCTATTTGAATTTTTATTTCTTTTTAACTCTACCATTTGTCTTTATTCATTTTGTTCTCTTTTTTTTTTTTTTTGACTTTACTTGTCTATCTTTATCATTTACAATTGGTATATTACCATCTTTTTATTATTTTTTGTGTTCTTTTCTTTTTTTTTTCATTTTTCTTTATCTTTTGTTGTTTTATTTTTCTTTCTTCCATTCTTTTTTCTTTTTGACTCCATTTATCTACCCTAGTTTTTTTTTTCTGACGTTTGCCTTTCGTTTTCTCTTCATTCCAACTAATTTATTAATTTCTCTTTCAAGTTTTTTAAGCCTTCAATTTAAATTTCATCACTCAAACAATCTCCATGTAATTAATTCTAACTTATGTTACAGATAGTTTATTTCATTTTAATTTTCATGTGTCCAATCTTAATTATCATATCATAACTTCATTTTTTAGTTTTATAACCTTTTTCTTTTGTTTCTTTATTTTTTTAACTTTTTTTTTGTTATAATGATTCCTATTTGAATTTTTATTTTTTTTAACTCTACCGTTTTAGTTCATTATCCATTTTGTTCCCTTTTTTTTAACTATATTTGTCTCTCATTATCTTTTACAAATGCTAGATTACCATCTTTTACACTAGTTTTTTTTCAATGCCCTCCTTTTTTTTTTTTTTGTTTGTCTTTCGTTTTCTCGTCATTACAAATAATTTATTAATTACTCTTAAAAGTTTTTGAAGCCTTCAATTTGAATTTCATCACTCAAATAATCTCCTTATAATTAATTCTAACTTCTATTACAGATATTTTATTTCATTTCAATTTTCATGTGTCCAATCCTAATTTTCTTATTTTAAGAATATATTTTAATCTATTTTTTAATTACCATTTGTAAAAACCTTAACATATGTTATACGCAAGTGTATGTCAAGGACAAAAAAAATATCAAATCCATACTTCCAAAGGTTATTTATGCAAATTTTCTTTTTTAATCTCTAAATAAATCTTTTTCTTTCCAATCTTTTAATCATAAATTATGTAATACTAATGCTTAATTAGTTTGCAATATAAGACATAAAAACAAATATACCAACCATTTTTATTTTTAAACTTGGGTAATTATAAGAAATAGGCCTAAAGCTATTAGAAATAAGAAGCATATCTATAAAAATTGATAATAGTAAGCTATATTTCTTTTTAAATATTACATTTTTCAACTTTTAGTGACGACAAAGTTATCACTTAAAGTTAAATACTTGTCGCTAAAAGTTAATGCAATAAAAAATTATATCGTCGGCACCTGTTGCTGTTGTTCATTCTTTTAAGTTACATTGTCATTGAAAATATTGTTTACTGATAAAAGGTCATCAATGGTACATAAATCTTTTACCATTTATTATTTTTGAAAAACAAGAATGTTCAGCACACCACGCCATTCTATTTTTATCTTTGTTAAATTTTTTTTATTATTTAAAAAAGTAAAAATCTCTTAATCCTCTCTCTCAACGGCCAAACTTTCTCCCTCTCCCTTTCTCCTCTTCTCGTTCTTTCTCCTCTCTTTTGCTTGGCTTATTTGTGCCTCCCATAGTCCCAATGTCCAATCCTTTGTAGGTTTTATTACTATTCTTAATTTGATTAAATAATGTTTTGGAGGAAGATTAGGACTGTCGTTCATCGTTTGGCACTGACATTGTTTGTTGATGCTTTGAATTAGATTGATCGGAGAAATCATGGGTTCATGGTGAGCCTTATATAAAGAAATTAGTTTACAAGCATTACAAGTGTATTTTTGTTGGGTCTTGAGTTTCCCAAGCGGGCTAGAAAACAAATAAGGTGGTTGATTGATTGTTCAAAAGTTTTTCCTAGGATTCATGTTCTACTTCAAGGTGAGGTCAAATGTGCTACTCTTGGGTTATGAATCGTAGATTTTTTACACTACAAATGGGTCTCGATGTTGCAGTCTTGTTGATAGAAAATTACGGGTCATCTAGGGTCTTCTGATAAGTGGAGCTTCAGCTTCATTATGTGCAAATGCTACAAGGTATTATATTCTCTCTTCTTTTCTTGGTTTTATGTTTCTTTTTTTTTGTTTTTAATTTTTTTCTTGCAGCTTCCTGTGCTTCGAATTGAAGGTATGGCTGGTGTAGATGGCACACTCAAATGGTACTTTTTTGGTGATTGCATTTACAGATAGGCAATTAATATGCTTCTGATGATTTGATGCTATTAGCCAAATGTTGCATGGTTAGTATATAATGGTTTAGTATATTAGTTGTTATATGTCTAGTACTTTTGCATGGTGATTTTGGAATATTGGACCAGTATATAACTCGCTTAATTGGGTCAAGCAATCCCAATAAGAGCAAGATTCAAATAATAAATTTTTTTTAACTCTACCATTTTAGTTCTTTATCCATTTTGTTCTTTTTTTAATTTTATTTGTCTATCATTATCTTTTACAAGTGCTATATTACCATTCTTTTTTCTTTTTACTCCATTTATCTACGCAAGTTTTTTTTAATGCCCTCTTTTTTTTTTTTTTTGATGTTTGTGTATCATTTTCTCTTCATTCTAACTAATTTATTAATTACTCATAAAAGTTTTTTAAGCCTTAAATTTAAATTTCATCACTCAAATAATCTCCTTGTAATTAATTCTAACTTCTGTTACATATATTTTATTTTATTTTAATTTTCATGTGTTCAATCTTAATTTTCTTATTGTAAGAATATATTTTTAATCTATTTTTTTATTACCATTTTACTGCATGTAAAAACCCTAACACGTTATACACAAGTGCATGTCAAGGACTAAAAAATATCAAATCCATACTTCTAAAGGTTATTTATGTAAATTTTCTTTTTTAATCTCTAAATAAATCTTTTTCTTTATTATCTTTTAATCATAATTTATGCAATATCAATGCTCAATTAGTTTTCAATATAAGACATAAGAACAGATATACTGGCCATTTTTGTCTTTTTAAATTGTGTAATTATAAGAAATAGGCCTAAAGCCATTAGAAAGAAGAAGCATAACTATAGAAATTGATAATAGTAAGCTATAAATATATACATATATATATATATATTATAGATATTATATTTTTCAACTTTTAGTGACGACAAAGTTGCCACTTAAAGTTAAATAATTGTCACTAAAAGTTAATGGAATAAAAAATCATATCATTGGCACTTGTTGCTGTTGTTCATTCTTTTGAGTTACATTGTCATTGAAAATATTGTTTAATGACAAAAGGTCATCAATGGTACATAAATCTTTTATTATTTATTATTTTTAAAATACAAGAATGTTTATCCCACCACGCCATTCTATTTTTATCTTTGTTAAACTTTTTTTATGATTTAAAAAAAGTAAAAATCTCTTAGCCCTTTCTCTCGACCTCCCAATTTTCTCCCTCTCCCTTTCTTTACTTCTCGCACTTACCTTTCTTTATCCTCTCTTTCGCCTAGCTCATTTGCACCTTCCATAGTCCTAATGTCCAATCCTTTGTAGGTTTTATTACTATTCTTAATTTGATTAAATAATGTTTTGGAGAAAGATTAGGACTGTTGTTCATCTTTTGACATTGTTTGTTGATGCTCTGAATTAGATTGATCAGCGAAATTGTGGGTTCATGGTGAGCCTTATATAAAGAGATCAGTTCACAAGCATTACAAGAGTATTTTTGCTGGCATAATTATCAAGCCTGTTTCTAAAACTGATTGCCACAATGGTCTTGAGTTTCCCAAGCGGGCTAGAAAACAAATGAGGTGGTTGATTGATTGTTCAAAAGTTTGTCCTAGGATTCGTGTTCTAGTTCAAGGTGAGGTCAAAGGTGCTACTCATGGGTTATGAATCACATATATTTTGCACTACAAACGGGTCTTGATGTTGTAGTCTGGCTGGTAGAAAATTAGGTGTCATCTAGCGACTTGTAATGGGCTGAGGTTCAGCTTCATTATGTACAAATGCAACAAGGCATTATATTCTCTCTTCTTTTCTTCTTGGTTTTGATGTTTTTTTTTTTATTATTATTAATTTTTTCTTGTAGCTTCCTAAGCTTCGGATTGAAGGTGTGTCTGGTATGGATGGCATACTCAAATGCTACTTTCTGGGTGATTGCATTTATAGATAGGCAGTTAATATGCTTCTAATGATTTGATGATATTAGCCAAATGTTGCATAGTTAGTCCTTGATTAGAATGTGTCCAGGACTTATCCTTGGTTTTTTTCCCTCATATACGACACTTGTGGAAAGACGGTTTAGTTGCACGCCAATCTTATATAGGACAATTACTTTTGGAAAATTGGTTTAGTAGTAAATCTATTGTTAATAAAACATGACAAAAAATGGTTCTATTGTTAAGTGTCATAAAGGGTTAGTATATAATGGTTTAGTATATTAGTTATATATCTAGTACTTTTGCAAGTCGATTTTGGAATATTGGACTAATATATAACTTGCTTAATTGGGTCAAGCGATACCAATAATAGCAAGATTGAAATAATAACACAACTAAAAATTATATTTTTCATTTATTTCTTGGGATTTTCGGCTTTGGCCAATTTGAGTTTTGATACGCACAAAAGGGACAGGAAAAGTATGGTTGGTGTCTCTTTCTTTAACATATATAAAAGAGCGTATGTTGCTTGCTGTTTACTTTTTTTGGTCATAGGTTTTTCTTCTTTTTTTTTTTAGTTTTATAACCTTTTTCTTTTGTTTCTTCATTTTTCTTTTACTTTTTTTTCTTATAATGGTTCCTATTTGAATTTTTATTTCTTTTTAAGTCTACCGTTTTAGTTTTTTATCCATTTTGTTCTTCCTTTTAACTTTATTTGTCTATCGTTATCTTGTAAAAATGGTATATTACTAAAAACGGTATATTACCATCTTTTTATTATTTTTTGGTTTTTTTCCATTTTTCTTTATCTTTTATTGTTTTACTTTTTTTTCATTGATTCTTTCTTCTTTTTGACTCCATTTATCTACGCTAGTTTTTTTTTTTCAACGCCCTCATTTTGTGTTTTCTTTTTGACGTTTTTCTTTCATTTTCTCTCCATTCCAACTAATTTATTAATTTCTCTTAAAAGTTTTTTAAGCCTTCAATTTAAATTTCATCACTCAAATAATCTTATTGTAATTAATTCTAAATTCTTTTACAGATATTTTATTTCATTTTAATTTTCACGGATCCAATCTTAATTTTCATATTATAAGCATATATTTTTGACCTATTTTTTTCCATTATCATTTTACTACTTGTAAAAACCCTAATATGTTATACGCAAGTCTATGTCATGGACTAGAAAATATCAAATTCATACTTCCAAAGGCTTTTTATGTAAATTTTCTTTTTTAATCTCTAAGTAAATGTTTTTCTTTCCTATCTTTTAATCATAATATATGTGATATCAATGCTCAATTAGTTTTTAATATAAGATATAAGAACAGATATAACGATCATTTTTTATCTTTTTAAATTGAGTAATTATAAGAAATAGGCCTAAAGCCATTGGAAATAAGAAGCATATCTGTAGAAATTGATAACAGTAAGCTATATTTATTTTTAAATATTACATTTTTCAACTTTTAGTGACGACAAAGTTGTCACTTAAAGTTAAATAATCATCGCTAAAAGTTAATGCAATAAAAAATCATATCGTCGGCACCTGTTGCTGTTGTTCATTCGTTTAAGTTGCATTGTCATTGTAAATACTATTTAATGACAAAAGGTCATCAATGGTACATAAATCTTTTATCATTTATTAATTTTGAAAGACAAGAATGTTCAGCACACTGTGCCATTCTATTTTTATCTTTGTTAAACTATTTTTATGATTTAAAAAAATAAAAATCTCTCAGTCCTCTCTCTCAACCTCCCAATTTTCTCCCTCTCCCTTTCTCCTCTTCTTGCTCTTACCCTTCTTTCTCCTCTCTTTGACCTAGCACATTTGTGCCTCCCCATAGTCCTAATGTCCAATCCTTTGTAGGTTTTATTATTATTCTTAATTTGATTAAATAATGTTTTGGAGGAAGATTAGGAGTGTCGTTCATCGTCTGGCTGTGACATTGTTTGTTAATGCTATGAATTAGATTGATCGGAGAAATCGTGGGTTCATGGTGAGCCTTATATAAAGAGATCAGTTCACAAGCATTACAAGTGTATTTTTGTTGGCATAATTATCAAGCCGGTTTCTAAAACTGATTGCCATAATGCTCTTGAGTTTCCTAAGTGGGCTAGAAAACAAATGATGTGGTTGATTGACTGTTCAAAAGTTTGTCATACCATTTGTGATCTAGTTCAAGGTGAGGTTAAATGTGCTACTCTCGGGTTATGAATTGCAGATATTTTGCAGTACAAATGGGTCTCGATGTTGCAGTCTTGCTGGTAGAAAATTAGGGGTCATCTAGAGTCCTGTGATGAGCTGAGGGTCAGCTTCATTATGTACAAGTGCTACAAGGTATTACATTCTCTGTTTTTTTCTTCTTGGTTCTATGTTTCTTTTTTTTTTGTTGTAAATTTTTTCTTGTAGCTTCCTGTGCTTCGAATTGAAGGTGTGTCTAGTGTGGATGGCACACTCAAATGGTACTTTCTGGGTGATTGCATTTACAGATAGGCAGTTAATATGCTTATGATGATTTGATGCTATTAGCCAAATGTTGCATAGTTAGTCCTTGTTTAGAATGTTGCCAAGACTAATCCATTGTTTTTTTCCCTCATGCATGACACTTGTGAAAAATTTTGTTATGGGAGGATTACTTTTGAAAAATTGGTTTGGTGGTAATCTGTTGTTAATACAACATGACAAAAAATGGTTCTATTGTTAAGTGTCATAATGGTTTAGTATTTAATGTTTGAGTATATTGGTTGTTATATGTCTAGTACTTTTGCGTGGCGATTTTTGAATATTGGACCAATATATAACTCGCTTAATTGGGTCAAGCGATCCCAATAATAGCAAGATTGAAATAATAATACAACTAAAAAGTATATTTCTCATGTATTTCTTGGGATTTTCGGTGTTGGCCAATTTGAGTTTTGATACGTGCAAAAGGGATAGGAAAAGTATGGTTTGTCTCTTTCTTTAACATATATAAAAGAGTGCATATTGCACGATGTTCATTTCTTTTGGTTGTGGGTTTTTCTTTTCTTTTTTCAGTTTTATAACATATTTCTTTTGTTTCTTCATTTTTCTTTTACTTTTTTTTCTTATAAAGGTTCCTATTTGAATTTTTATTTCTGTTTAACTCTACCGTTTTAGTTCTTTATTCATTTTATTCTTCCTTTTAACATTATTTGTTTATCATTATCTTTTACAAATGGTATATTACCATCTTTTTATTATATTTTTGGTGTTTTTTTTTCATTTTTCTTTATATTTTATTGTTTTACATTTTTTTTCATCCTTTCTTTTTTCTTTTTGACTCCATTTATCTATGCTAGTTTTTCTTTTCAATGCCCTCCTCTTGTGTTTTTTTTTTTTTTTTTTTTGACGTTTGTCTTTCATATTTTAAGAATATATTTTTAAGCTAATTTGTTTCGTTACCATTTTACTACTTGTAAAAACCCTAACATGTTATACACAGGTGTATGTCAAGGGCTAGAAAATATCAAATTCATACTTCTCTTAAAAGTTTTTTAAGCCTTCAATTTAAACTTAATCGCACAAATAATCTCCTTGTAATTAATTCTAACTTGTTTTATAGATATTTTATTTCATTTTAATTTTCTTGTATCCAATCTTAATTTTCATATTTTAAGAATATATTTTTAACCTATTTTTTTTCGTTACCATTTTACTACTTGTAAAAACCCTAACATGTTATACACAAGTGTATGTCAAGGATTAGAAAATATTAAATTCATACTTCCAAAGTCTATTTATGTAAATTTTCTTTTTTAATCTCTAAGTAAATCTTTTTCTTTCCTATCTTTTAATCATAATGTATGTGATATCAATGCTCAATTAGTTTTCCATCTAAGACATAAGAACAGATGTACTGGCCATTTTTATCTTTTTAAATTGGGTAATTATAAGAAATAGGCCTAAAGCCATTAGAAATAAGAAGCATATCTATAAAAATTGATAATAGTAAGCTATATTTCTTTTTAAATATTACATTTTTCAACTTTTAGTGATTCAAAGTTGTCACTTAAAGTTAAATATAAAAAATCATATCGTCGGCACTTTTGCTGTTGTTCATTCTTTTAAGTTACATTGTCATTGAAAATATTGCTTAACGACAAAAGGTCGTCCATGGTACAAAAATCTTTTATCATTTATTATTTTAAAAGACAAGAATGTTCAGCACACCAAGCCATTCTATTTTTTATCTTTGTCAAACTTTTTTTTTAATGATTTTAAAAAAGAAAAAATCTCTCAATCCTCTCTCTCAACCTCCCTATTTTCTCCACCTCCCTTTCTCCGTTCCTTTCTCTACTTTTCATTTTTTATTCCAACAAATGATATCAGAGCGGGTTATAGCATATATAATTTTGATTAACATGATTTTATTTTGATAATATCATGTTCTAATGCATGTTTGTAGGCGCTTTGCATTTTTATAATTTTTGTTCGTGTGATGAATGATTATTTTATGAATGGATTTTTGATCGTTGGTCGTTAATTATATTGCCTTTTTGGATTGGTATTTTATTTTTTATTTGATTAGATCAAATTTTTATAAGCCTATAAAAAGACATAGATTTTTTGTAATTTATTATCATTATTTTATTTTTTTTCCTCTCTTTCTTCTTTCTAAGTTCCTTAACTGACTCATTAATGTGTATGAGATGCACTTACGTGAATGGTCATATAATAATTAAAAAAAACAGTTCAAAAGTTGAACTATGCACTTGAGTAAAGTTGTACCCTGCATTACAGACTTTTGCAAGAGGGAATTAAATTATGTGTACTTTACATAATTTTGAATAAACAGCGAATCCAATTTATGTGTAGCTTTTGAGAAAGTTTATATATATATATATATGTAAAATAATAATAATAACAATGACAAAAGTTGTGCACGTACCTTCACATGCATTTTAAATATGCAACTCCTTTGCACCTGTAGTTAACATAATAATAATAATATTAATAATAATAACAACATAAAATTGACTTGCACTTTATGTGCGTTTCATGTGCTGTGCATGAACTATTATATTTTTTTCTTTTCATGCAAGCTCTTCTTCATGTGCACAATACAGTGCAACAAATTCTTTATGCTTCATGTATCGTTCACGGATCCCAACCGAAGTTGGACTCCGTTGAAGCACCGGAGGAGGCTCGGCCTTGAGCGTTGTGGCGTTCGGCCTTGAGCTTTCTTGCACGGCAACTGTGGGCTCAGCCATGAGCTCGCCGGAGCTCGATCGTTTACCAGCAAGGATGCTGGCGTTCAAGGCTCAGCCTTGAGACCTGCACCTTCCGCGGTGATCCAGCGAACCACGGAGGTGGCTCAGCCACTGCATGAATCGCAGAGGAGCACGGTCGAACACCTTGCAATTCGCACAGCCATGTCGTGATCGCTGGAGTTTGTTGGCCATAACTCGTTGGCGACCGTCAGGCTGAAGGATGGTGATCATCCTTCGGCTGGAACGTCGGAACTACAGCGGTGGCGAATATGGAAATATACTCAGTCAGGTTGCAGTACGTGTGAGGTAGAAGATGAAGTAGATTTGGTTCCCTCTAGTAACCAAATGGATTGCTGGGGGTTATCTTAAACTTGGGTCAACAATTTTTAACACTAAGCCACTGGTTTTTCATGCAGTAAACCACCCAATGAAGACTACTACAATAGAGCTCTGGGACTTATGTTGTTACAAGAAGGTCTATGTAATTTTTTTTATTTTATTTTTTTAAGGGTTGTAATTTTAATTATTCAAAAAGACCCGGTCAAATATTCATTATTTATTTTCATGCTATAATTTCGGTGATGTTTGTGATAACATGTTTATACATTATAACATGTCACTTAGAAAAGTGTCAACCTGTAGTTATTGTAACATATCATGCATAAACTTGCATATTATTTCATTTATTTTATAAAGTTGTTTATAAAATAATTTAATATGCGTTCAAATTAATTTAATTAGATTAAACTAACTCGGTTGGCATTTATAGAATTTTAATTTATTTTATTAATAAACCAAATAATGTGATTTTAGTTTTAATAATTAAAACTTGGTAAAATTTACATTAATTCTAAGTTATTTAATTTTAAATTGTTAAATATTGGGTAGCTTAGATAATTCATAATAAATTTATATTTTTTTTAGAAAATCTGGTAATTTATCTAAGTGTACATAGGATGGGATTCTATTAACACACAATATAACCTAGTAATTAAAAATTGTTTTCATTTACTAGAATTATGAAACATAGGATGTTTTATAAGATGAAACATAGGATGTTTTATAAGATAAAACATATCATTTTAAATTAATGAGTGGGAGAAGGTAATATGACAATATAACCTGCAGTCTCCACTATTAGCCCAACACTGTGAGATTTAGGTGGCGCTTCGAGATGCTTTGATTTTGTCCTACCTACGGAGGGTGTCAATTTAAATCAATAACAAGGTTGGCTTCCTAGAGATAGGTTTTATAATGTATTTTAAAATTGTCCTACCCTACGGCGGCAATTTTGAGCTAAGTTGTTAAAATCTGAAATAGTGGGTTACACTTACAAAAATATAAATAATTTGTTAATTATGTTTTGATTAAAATAAATGGTTATTAATAAATATAGAAAATATGAGATATTTTGAATATATTTATTAATTGAGAATGTCTCAATTCAATTCATAAATAATTTGATCTACCCTGCGGTGGCACTTTACTTATTAAAATTGAATAATCGTGAAATTAGTAAAATATTTTTTGTGTTTTTCCATATGCATCATGCATCACATTTACTATTCCAAAACATATATTTATGATGTTTATGCAACCATTTAATTTATGTCATTTTATTTATTTATTATAGCAACAATGTCTAATCTAACCATCACTATTCTCTCAAATGAAAAATTAACCATAGATAATTTTCCCAACTGGAAGAGTAACATGAATAGTGTATTAATCTACGAAAACTACAAGTTTGTCCTGACGGAGAAATGTCCTCCACCGCATGCTGCCAATGCCTCTTGTAATGTACAACAAGCATATGATCGTTGGATCGAGGCAAATAACAAAGCCCGCTGCTTCCTTTTGGTTGGCATGTCTGACATGCTTAGGATGAAGCACGAAAGCATGGAGACTGCTTATGAGATAATGTAGTCTCTGCAAGACATGTTTGGCAAACCTTCTAAAAAGGCACTCTATGAAGCCGTTAAGGCTGTGATGAATGCCAAAATGAATGCAGGGGTCTCGGTCAAAGAACATGTTCTCAGCATGGTTAGCTATCTCCATAAGGTCGAGGTAAATAGGATGGCAATAGATAAAGCCACATAGGCTTGGATGATTTTAGAAACCTTCTCCCAAGCATTTCTTCAGTTCAAGAGCAACTATTTCATAAATAAGATGAAATATAACATGACTAAGTTACTTAATGAGCTGCAAACCTTTGAGTCTATTTTGAAAGAAAAGACTAAAGAATGTGAGGCAAATGTTGCAGAAGCTTAACCCTCATCTTCTGCTCAAAAGAATAGGAAGAGGAAGAGAACTGAAGGAAGTGGTGAATCTACGAATGGAGGGCAACCTAAGAAGAACAAGAGCAACAACAACAAGAAAAAGAGCTTAAAGCAAAAGGAGCCCAAAGGAAAATGTTTCCACTGTGGCTTAGTTAGACACTAGAAGAGAAACTACAAGAAGTATTTTTAGGAGTTCAAAGAAATGAAGAACAACGGTAAATCAAATTTACTCATTTTAAAAACTTGTTTAGTGGAGGATGATACTTCACCTTAGATAATTGATTGAAGGGCAACTAACCATGTTTGTTCTTCTTTGCAGATGCTTAGCTCTTCAAGGGAGCTTATCGACGGGGAGCAAACAATGAGAGTAGGAAAACAAGAGGTTGTTTCGGTAAGAGTAGTGGGAGTCGTTAAACTTTATTTAGAAATAAGTTTTTAATTTTGGACAATGTTTATTGCATTCCTAGTTTTTGTAGAAATTTGATTTTTTTTTAGGTTGTTTTAATGGTAATTATGCTAATATTTCTAGAAATGGTTTAGATATTCTTTTCCAAATCTGGAAAATAGGCTTTATACTTTAAGGCACAATGAAAAATCACTACTCAATACCAAAATGTTTAAAATTAAACAACCAAAACTCAAGAAGCAAAAGGTTTCTTCTGATAATGAAACATACCTATGGCACCTTAGATTAGGTCATGTTAACCTTGATAGATTAACAGACTACTAAAGGATGGTTCTTTAAGAGAACTAAAAGTTAGTTCTCTACTAGTTTGTGAATCTTGCCTTGAAGGTACAATGACTAAAAGGCCTTTCTCTGTAAAAGGTGAAAGGGTAAAAGAACTACTTGAGCTAATACATTTGGACGTCTGTGGTCTATTGAATGTATAAGCACGTGGTAGTTATGAATATTTTATCACATTTATTGACGATTATTCAAGGTATGGATATATGTACCTAATGCAAGGGAAATCTGAGTCTTTTGAAAAGTTCAAAGAATTCCAAGCGAAAGTTAAAAGCGATTAGGAAGGACGATGAAGACTCTTTGATTTGATCAAGGAGGGGAATACCTTGATACCGAGTTTAAGGATTATTTGATAGAACATGGTATTCTATTACAACTCACTTGACCTGGAACACCACAACAGAATGGTGTTGTTGAGAGAAGAAATTGGACGTTACTTGATATGGTGAGATCTATGATCAGCTACTCATCATTACCCACTTTGTTCTAGGGATATACGTTACAAACGGTAGTATATCTTCTAAATATGGTTTCATTTAAGTCTATTCCAAAAACATCCTTAGAGTTATGGAATGGTCGTAAACCTAGTATGCAACATATTCGTATATAGGGGTGTCCAGTACATGTGCTGAAAGGAAAGACTAGGAAGCTGACTACGTTTCGAAGTATAATTATTTGTAGGATACTGTAACGCCCCCCTTCCGGACGTCACAGATAACGTTACATTCATTCATTAAAACTGAAGCAAACTATTGTAATTGATAACATGTATTTGAAATCATAATTTGGAAAAGCATTCCTAGGATCTTTACATTTTTTTTTTTTTATAGAAATATACAAATACTATTTATAAGAAATCATAATCTTTCTTAATTAAAAACAATTTGCTTTTCCCATAGACA